>JAZBQP010000092.1:0-80400 GCA_038407015.1 Ceratocystis ficicola | reverse complement strand
GTGGTGGGCGGGGGGGTGGGTGGGGGGGAGGGGAGGGGGGGCTTGGTCTGGCCCCAAGCGTTAAGCTATGCACCAAAAACCAAAAGCAGGTAGATGGGAGAAAAAAAAAGTGAGAAGAAAAGAGACCAGTGGGATGCTTGGCAACAGTAGAGTCATTGGCCAGTAAAGAAGCGCAATTGGGAGTCGTGGTTCAAAGGGTTGTGTTGATAGTAGAAAAACTGTGTGTATCAAGGCTTGATAAGTGAGAAGGCGGTGAGATGAGTACTTTTTTTTTACGTTCATTTCACAGTGACATGATACAGGTATCTCGTTTCATTGAAGGCACTGAGTAAGCTTCCCATACAAAGTCTGCAAAGCCCTCAACATCAAGCCCCTTCCTTCCTTTTGAGCGCCCGCCCGCCCGCAAGACCTCCTGCTTTTTTTTTCTTGGCGTTTTGGCCAAATGAGGTTGTTTCCATGTTTCCGTGGTCTGGCAGCATTAGTGTATCATTTTTTTTTTCGCTTTTTAGGGTTCTAGGGATCGAAATCAAGCTTCCTGTTGTGCCGATGTTGACCATATTAACCCTAAAGACTACCTTGGTGCTATTTTCAGAGAGGAGCTCCGGATTAACTCGATTTGAGCTTGAGCCTCATTTCTGTTCTCTCTTTTTCCCTTTCTCTCTCTCATCCCAAAAACCAGCCAAGTGTGACCATGCAAAGGCTGATCAGCACTATGTTGCAACCACACCACAGAATTTGTTTTCTATCAATGCGACTAGTGGTGTGTTGAGCTCGTGACCCTGCTGACCCGTTCGTTCTGGTGATTTTTTTAATGTCTTAGTCAGTTCATTGTTCCTTTATCAGCACCGCTGCTGCTCATTAGTAGAAGAGAAAATATTTCAAATGAGCGAGCCTAAAGAAAACTAATCTAAATCCTGCAAAAACTTCCGCTTCTCCGTTGTGGTATCCGGTGGATGCTTGACTCAGGGCTCGAGATCACTGCAAAGCAAGATTTCAGGGTCAGTGGTCTAGTGGCAACCCTAAGAATGACAAAGTCACGTGTCTGTTTTGACGATGACGCACAACCCTATTGTGTTTTGGTAACCCTACATATCGTTGTTGCTTAATAACTGATCAGATCTTGAAACAAGCATGAAAACTAGGTGAAACAACATAGATCATGTTGCCTGCGTCAAGTCAACATCATTTTCAGCAAGAACGAGACAGGCTTCTCGGAAAACTCCTGGAATTTACTTGACTCGTGGCAAGGTTGCCTTTTGGTTGCACTGATGGGTGGTGGTATTCATTTGACTGTGAAGGTTTCAGCAGTTTTTGCCTGATGCTCCTTGACTGAAGGGCGCGCCATGACTTTTGCATGAAAAGTCCCAGAGTCTACAAGCTTGTTCTAAGGGTTCAGGGCCCAGCATCACTGACTAACTGATACTGGACCTTGACCTTCTCTCAACCGCTGTTTGCGGGTCCACCCATTGATGTAAATCACGGGGCTACTGCTTGTCTAGCTTTGATCAGGTGAAAAGTACAGTTAAGATGAAAATGGTCGATTAACGAGGGCGGTGCGTTAGCCGAGTTTGGAGGAGGGGGTCTCCCCTCCTTGGTCTGCGATGGCGAGATTTTGAGGGGGCAGAGAGAAGGACATTGGGAAGGAGACGAAGAACCCTACCTATAGGTCTAAAGTCTGCCAACTATACCCCCAAACCTCGCTCCCATTTCTTTCCCGTCATGCCCTTTTTGGGGGCTCTGGGTTAACCTGCTGGCAAACCGCAGGCGACTGGGCTTCGTCGTTCCGCCGAGGGCCTGTCAAGGATGCAGGTGTTTTGAGTCGCGTGGCCTACAGAAGCGTCAGGAACTAGAACTGGGGCTTGGCTTGTCGCATAACGCTTCATGGTTGGAGCATACGAACAAGAACAGGCGAAAAAAGTAGACCCAAGTAAATTGATGGATTCGTCGTAACCCTGTAGCCAGCGCACGAAGGTTGTTTGAAATTGGCTGAACAAGCCTCGGATGCTGGGCCGTGGAGGGAATTTTACACTGGCAATTTATTCTTTTTATTAACCTACTGACTAGGGACATGAGACTTTGAATTGTCATCCACGTATCACGAATGGCACAACAAACCTCCTATGGCTGTTATGTTACTAGCACAAACAAAACGAGATCGGATCGCCGGCCGGGGCTCTCTGTGAATGCCGGATCATGGGATAAATAGCACCGCTAGGGGCTCTCTTGGCTCAATCTGCGTCTTTTAATTTGCATCTGGTGTCTTCCTGAGGAGGGTGTCTGGCGTAGATTACACAGGCCTCTTTGAGAGGGGCCACTCTTTGGTTTGGCCTCAGGACGGTTTCAACTGCCACTGCGACTAAATCTTGCCTTGTGCCCTCTAGCTAGCCTGTATGTTAGTTTTGGGCAGTTTGATTCACGATCTCGGGTCATGGAAGCAATAAGGCAAACAGTGTACATGTCGAAGAAGGATGAGATGTTTGGCGGCCAGGGCTAGAGCAGAGACAATGCATCTCAGGGCGAAGAGGGCGGATAGCTAGGTAAGCTTCAGTGATGGCGGTAGTGATGATGATGACGACGAATGCTACATCGCGGTGGCAGAGGGGGTTGAAACTGGGCTTCGCCGTGTGCATGCTGCTGGCGTTTTTAGCATTGCATCGCTGTTGTGTTGCTCTTATTTCAGGCCAAGCTATCAGCAAAGAGTCCCTCTTCTTCTGCTTTATGTCCCATACTGTTGACGGCGAAGGACGTTGACAGGCTTGTGTTGAAGAGGCTAGAATCTTGGACATGGGCTTGGCGATGGCTTGGCAAGAAGTTGGTGAAAACAACAAACAGGGACATGAAAACAAAAGAAGCAGAACGAGCAAGCCAGGAAACAATAGTAGCAAACAGCAACAAGGCCCACTCGTCGGTCGACGGCGAGCCCGTAATCCAAAGCTAGCTAGCGAAGCTGTGCCTGACAAACGAGCAGCAAGGCCTGTGGAAGTTGGGCTGCGGAGGGAAGTGTCCTGGAACTTACCGAGAGTAGAAGAGGGCGATGCATCGACGTTGGATCACAGGCCCCTCTAAACCTCTGACACTGCTTAGCAAGGGTTGGGCTGCTCTTCCACTCTTTTTCTCGGTTCTGGATTCCGTGCATGGGCATTGCATGTCCCACCTTTGATCCTTCTTTTGTCTGGAGCCCCTGCTCATGATCGCGATGAAACTAGATGAGACAAGGACTGGGATATAGAATCTTTTTTAGTATAGTTGAGTGGGTAGATGCGAGCAGGAGAGCAATTCTTGGTTTGAAGTTCTTGCTCGCCTCTGACTCTTTGTATCTGAAATTAGCCTTGATCTTGCGCCGTCCATTTCATTTGACCGCTGTAGTTTTTAATTTCTTTAGGGCCGGCACTTTATCAGGCATTGAACCTTGAGGTGGACAGATAGGCATGACGTGGGAGGAGGGGGTCGCGTATAGTGCAGAAACAAAAGGAATGTAGAAGTCAGAGATAGAATGTCAACACCACACCAGTGCGCAGTGCGTGCAGTAGTCTTGCCTTGCCTTGAAATGTTGCAAGTATAATCAGGCTCTGGTGCATGCGGGCGTCGTTTTGAGGGCCTCTAGGCATGAATAAAGAAGCTGAAATCCAATAAGGCCTGAGGCAGCAGGAATGGAGAAAATGTCTCCTGTGAATGTTTTATTTTTCATTTTTCATTTTTCATTTTCCATTTTATTCTTTTTTTTTTTTTCATTTTCATAGCCTCCACAATGTAGTCAATGGCCAAGAGGAGCAATATGCTCGGTGGAGGAACAGGCACATAATTGCTAAATGGCCAGGAGGGCAGGAAATATGGGCCGAGCCCTAATGTCTGTCTGTACGTACCTGCCTGCCTGTACATGCCCACTCTAAACCCACCAATTTTTCTTCTCCCTCTCTCCTCTCCTCTGACCTGATGATTACTCGATTTCGATTTCATATTGAGAAGGCCTTAGCGGGTCTGACTGGGCCAGGCTTCCGATCGGGAGAAAAATGCATGGGGGGCAGCATATCTGAGATCCTCAGATTTGGACGGGATTCTTGGTGTGTTCTATGACCGGGGAGGGGGGGCAGTGAATTTTCGCATCAGTAGTCCGTGTGTCACTGCGATGGGAGAGACTATGGCTTTCTCTGGACATGTCGCTACACTGCTTCTTCACCTATCACCTCTCCCCAAGACCGCACATCACGGCCAAGAGTAAAAGGCAAATAAGCCTCCTTGGAAAATGCCATGCTCACGCTGTCTTCGCTGTCCTCTGCCCCCCCCATTCCATCTTCTTCCTCTCGGCTCGGACCTCGAGAAAACAACACCACCCGCAAAATGACCAAGGACGGTGTCTTTTCGCTTCTGACCCTCCACAAGAAGGCCCAGACAGTCCAAGACAGCCCAGACAACCTTCAAGTCCTTCAGAACAAGGATCAGGGGCCCTTGGCTAGTAAAGCTTTGACGCTGCACCTGCAACCTGCAACGGGATCTTTGCTGCTGCTGCTTTGCTCTCTTTGCCTTGCCTATTTGCTTTTGAGTCTTGAGCTTGTTGCATTGGCCCCCATTTCTTGCCTGTTCATTCTTTAGCTTTAATGTCCATCGCATCTGCATTTCAGTCAGTTTATTTTTGTTCCTGCTTCTTCTCTCTTCCTCTTCCTCTTTCTTCTCTTACTGCTTGCTTCCTTCTCCTTCTTTCTTTCTTTCTTTCCTTTTTTCTCTTCCTTTCTCTGTCAGTGTATCCTACTCGCTAGGCAGGCCCGTGTTGAATAGTAGTACATATTGTTTTCTTGTTCTTTTATTGTTGCTCTTGGTTTGCGCATCCCTTGCCTCTGGAGGCAATTTTCTTTCGACCTTTGTTAATATAATTCGGCCAGCGCTTCTTCCAACCCATACCTCAGTCTCTCGTTTATCAGCCAACATCAGGGCCGGACTCGCTCGTTTATCGCCTTCTTGTTACTGTTCTTGCTCACCTCAGTCACTCGTTGCTCCTGCATTTTATTTGCGCCCTAATAATCTCACCAGTGTCGCCGACTGTCATACATACCGCCGCAGCTTTTCCCTTTAGCCTCTGTCTTTCCAAGGCCATGTATTGGTAGACTACTGGGCTTCTTTGCCGAGACACTATCTTTTGCAATCCTCCCATTCAGCCAGTTTTCTAGTCTCTCCAATCACTATTTTCAGCAGGACAATGTCCACCGGCCCCAGCTCTGTCGTGACCCAGAGGGCCAAAAGACAAGCTACCAGAACTTTGCAGTGGGAGTCTGTTGCCCGTCATAACCTTCCGCGGCCTAATACTGTCCTTGCTCGTTCCAAGTCTCCTTCCAACTCCCAATCACGGCGATCTCTTAATCACAAGGCTAGGCAAGCAACATCAACATCCTCTTCCTCGGCTTCGGCCTCGGCATCCAGTGTAAACGGGTACACCTCTCTGAGCGAGCCCGGTGAGATTTCCTCTGACGACGAGGCCACAACAACCCCTCAGTCATCTTCTCTGGTCAACGCCGATCGCGCCCGCATTGCGGCGACGCCTACCTCCACGGCAGTCACGGGTACAACTCTTGCTTATGCCGCTAACCAAGTAAGCGATGTGCGTTTAATCTTCACTACCACCATCAGCAAGCTCTTCCCTAATGTTCCTCCCGCTCTCTTGGCCCTAATGCATATGCCTCGGCTGGTTGATTCCTCAATGACCGTTGCTGTCGACGGTGTAAGTCATCTGAACTTGCACATGTCGATGCTGGGTTGTGCATCTTGTGCATTCCTTGCCCACTTTTTCATGCACGCCAGGTGTCACAGCAAACAAGGGTTATCGAAAGGCTTGTGTGCATTAGGGTTAATGCATTGATGGAGAGGAGGCCATGACATGACTGCGTATCCACTAACAACCTCATCTTCTTTCGTCTCTCTTAGGCTTCAACCGCTCTTCCTTCCGTCATTCTAAATCAGGGCGGATCCGGCAGCGGAGCCTCCCTGGCAGTTGCTCCTACCGGCGGATACGGTAACTCTCAAAATGGCTCAGGCAACAGCGGATCACTGGCCCAACAGGGCACTGCAGTTAGCAACCCTTCAAGTACGGCCAAGTCGGACGATTCCCACAGCTCGATCTCGACTAATGAGACTATCGCTATTGCTAGCGCTTCTATCGGTGAGTCACAGGAAAGCGAGCCTTGCGTGTGAATATCGGATCTTAAACTAATACCGTCCAACTCCAGCCGGCGCTGTCATCATTGCGCTCTCAATATGGCTCTTCTGGCGTGTGAGACGTGTCCGCCAAGCTGCTGCTGTCACTCCTTCCTCCTCGGCTCGCAGCATGCCTGATCACGGAAAAAACCACAACAAGCCCCCAAAAAGCTTTATCGGCCGCATATCTTCCAGGATCCCCTTTGTTGGGCACAAGTGGCCCGACACTACCGACAGCTCTCCCGCCTCTTGGAACAACGTCGAAGCCGGCAACATGCCCGTGAATCAGCAGCGCAGCATGAGTCCACAGAACCAAAACTGGCCGAGCGCTGCCGAGGAGAAGCTAGCCATGAACAATGCCAGCTACTACGGGCCTGCCGTGGTGACTTCCGTCCCTAGCATCCATGCCAACAACCTAAGCCGCGAGATGCCTATCTCCGATAACGCTACCCCGCTTAGTGCTACTTCCAACAACCCGCTTCTCCTGCCTTCTCCTTACACGCCTGTCTATGGCTCCGAGGTTAACTGGGCTGCCGCCAAGGAGATGAATCTGTCTCCTGATGGCACTACACCTGTCGATGGCATGACTGGCACTTTGACCGAGCCTTACATGGCTGAACTGACATACAACTCTAGCTTGCACAGCAGTGGAGCCGAATATGGAGGCGAGGACACGCTACGCGTTGTTACTCTACAGCAACTACAAAACCCCGACGGATTGATAGTGCCTCCTATGTTTGATGATGGTGTCTACGGCCGTCCCCAATCCGGCCCCGGCGACTACCGCTACAGCGAGCTGTCTTCTATTTCCTCTGGCTTCGGTGATGCTGATATCATCATCCCATCAAACGCCGGATCGCCCGTTGCCAGCCCCTACGCTCGTACTAGTACTCGCTCTAGCACTCGCCGTAGCGCCCACAGCTCTATAATGCGATCGCGGCCTTTACTCCACACAGCACTGTCTAGCCGTTCCTCCTCAGCACCGCGGACACCCCCTCCAGTTGCCATGCGCCAGTCATGGTCACGGCCGCCCACTAGCGGCTACCGTGATCGGGACACAGTTATGACGACGGTCACGGACGACGGCCAGCCCCACCGATTCCGCACTGTCTCATCCTGGGTTCAGCAGCAGTCTAGCCGGGCGCGCCGCGCTCAGCGCCGGGCAGAGAAGAATGGCGATGTGCCGCAAGTGCCAGATGAGCCACAGTTAACGTTGATGATGCCGGATGGCGAGGTACCAAGGCCTGTGGATATGAATATCGCACGCAAGTAAATAAACGAATACGGTGAGGTGCCATCTCTTATGGCAGTACTTTTTTTTTTGATTCTTTATTATTATTTCCCTTTTTCTTGTCCATTACTTTTCTTCTACTTCTTTTACTTTTCCTGAACTATTTGACCTGAGCGCAAATACTTTGACGGAAAGAAAATGTTTCATGTCTTTACATACCACAGCGCTTCTCTCTCCCTACTTGAGGTTTTGTCACTGTTGGCATCTCCTTATTACACTATCTGTAGAAGCTCAACGGCCCAAGGGTGGCATAGCCAGGGCTCAGATCTTGTCTTTAACTAGGCCATCAAGTCTGCCTTGATTCGCAACAACTCTAAACATAAAGATCCGACCCCAACCATGCCACAGCCTCTTTGTTCTTCTATGACCTTGCACTATTCGGTCTGCCTTGAGCGCCCCTTCCCCTTACCAACCACGCTTGTTATGCAATATCTACTAGTATACCATATAGCTACTTTGCAACAAAAAAAATCCTGAGATTTTAATCTGAACTTGATTTCGTGTGTTCTGAGTGAAGTGCTTGCGTCATCGAGGTTGCTAGAGTACGCACACTGCTTGTGCTTGGTAGCTACAATGTTTAGAGTAACCCCACTTATATTTATGCTACTTTGTCTGCCTGAATCAGGCAACAACTTGGGCTTGAAGAGCACTGCCTAGCAGCACTAGCATTGTGTGGACAAGGCTGTTTAGAAGCGATGAAAATGAAGCACCAAGTCCCATAACGAGGAAATTACTCCGCAAACTCCGATGGCTTTCTAGCCAAGCCCGCAACACCAAGCAAGAGCAGGGTGCTTCCTTTAGCATCTCTGGCCCTTTTGGGAAGGCCCGTAGATCTGGAGTTGGGTTGTTGCCTTGCTTGTTGTTAGGTCCCACGCATTGGATTATCGTGTAGATATAATTCCAGCTGGTTCTTTTTTTTTCCTAGTCAAAAATTTTTCTTCACCTACTTTTACTATAGAATATCATTTCCTAGCATTTTCAACCGTTCATTTATTGGTTTATCCCATCTTTGGCGCTCCTATTTTATCGCTTGTTTTATTGCTGTATCGAGATTCACGTGCTCCTGAAATTATCGATCCCTTGAGTTGCTTTGTTCAGCTCAGCCACCGAGCCTCCTGTTACATGTGTACTTCAGAACAACTCTTTATTCTTAGTCCCACCGCCACTACAAGCATCTATACAACTTATTTCTATATACACGACATCCAGCAGCACTCATAAATAATGCTCGACGAAAACCTTCCCACTTTTCGAGGCAGGCAATCGGCCGAAAACCCGCTTAATACCCTATACAGCTTTACCCACCATGGCTCTACACCATCTCCTGAGTTTCTCCTGCGACGTCCCGACCCCACCCTCCCTGAGGCCAAGAACAAATATGCCGTTGCGCTAGCTGACCCAATACTAAACGACGTTATTTACGCCGAAGTCTTGGTTGCACCCGAGTGGAAGCAGTCGTCGGCCTTGGACGGAGTCAGTGGAGGAACTACAGATCCCACGCCCCCGGAAAACATCAACCTACAGCTGTACAACCCCGACCAGACCGTTGTGCTGCGTCAAGTGCCCGGCTCATGGGGCCGGGGAGGCAGCTGGGATTTTGAGCTACCCACGGTGTCGTTCAAAAAGCCTACTACCAGCCAAATCGACCGTGAGGCTGTGGCCGGGCCGGCTGCCCGCGATTTGATCCCCCGACTGACCTTCCGTTGGAAGCGCGAGCGTCTTAGCAAGGGCGTGACATGTTACCTGGTGGGCAAGACGGAAGACGCAGGGCCTGGCCGTCGCGGTACTAAGGAGCCAGACATTACGGTAGCACTGGCCGAGCAAGGACGCAATGGCGAAACTCTGGTGGCACTGTACGAGCCGAACATGCGACGCGTGGAACTAGAGGACCGCAAAGGTTTTGATTTGCTGCTATTGTTAAGTCTCGAGGTCATTCGTGACTTGTTCCTCAACCCCAAAGACCCATACAACCTCGATGGTCACAACGGCCGTGGCCGCAGGGCTTCACAACTTGTTGCCGGAACCGCTTTGAATTCTCACCCCCCTTTCGCCAACACAGCCCCAGACGCCGCCGAAAAGCGAACCGAGGCCGGGCAGCCTTGCAAGACCCCGCCTCCTCCAAAAGGCTCTACACCCCCCAAAACAACGTCGTCCTCGATGCGGCCAAGTACCAAGAGCAAAACCCCGCCACCCATAAGGCAAACACAAGCCGAGATCGACGCCGAGACCGAGCGGCTGAAGGCCATGGTAGAACAGGAAGAGCGTGAGCGTCAAGAACGCGAGCGGCGACGGAGGAAGGAACGAGAGCGGGAGGAAAAAAGACGCCAGGAAGAAGAGGCTGAGAGACTAAAGCGAGAGCGTGAGGCCGAAGTGGAGCGCGAGACCGAGCGGCTCCGACGGGTGTACGGCGTTGAAGGCCAGGATTTTAATCAGCACTCTCCTATCCGCCCTATTTCGCCCTTGGAAGACGAAACACCCACGCCATTTTTGCCGCCGCGGCCAGTCAGCATGGGGCCGTCGCAGTTCCAGGCCCAGACTCAGAATCTGGGCCAGACTCCGGGCCAGCCCCGACCCCTCTCGGCATACCAGCAGCACTTTGCACAGCCCCCACCAGGCCAGGCCCAAAGCCAGGCCCCGGGGAACAGCAAGCCTAGCAATCCCTTTGCAGCCTTCTCTAATAAGTTGGAGAACCTCCCATTGGCAGGGCAGGCCGCCTCGACAGTGCAGGGGTTTTTGGGGAAAATCAAGAGAGACGAAAAGAAGACGAACAAAAAGACAACATAGGCCGGACTGCACAAGGCGGAGGAGGGCCAGGGCTGAGATTTTTGTCTGCATTTGTGGGGGTAGTTGAGCAAATAAATCATGACACATGGCACAGCATACACATAACATTTATCATTAATCGCACAGTTCTTGACAGCTTGCAAACAAGCCCGCATATCGCCGAAGTTGGAATTCACTTGTGTTAATAACCTCTGCTATCTATTTCCATTCTAAACTTCCCGCTTTCCCACTGTCATTCACGCTGCCTCGGTCTTGATCCATGCGCTGGACAGATCAGTGAAGAAGGAGGCACCCTGAACCTTGGTGGGTGCTCCCTCAGTAGTCACATTGCAACTCTTGATCCAGCTTCCCTGGGCTGCATACTTGTCGGCAATGTACTTGGTATAATCGGAAAGCTTGCACGACGATCCGGGGCCGGACTTGCACGAGGGGATGGGATAGATGGCGTCGTTGAGGAGCACGCGCACATAGACCTCCTCTTTGGTAGTAGTCGTCTTGCTCTTGCTCTTGCTCTCGGCATATTTTGAGGTCGTCTGGGTTTCGGTGACGTTGCAAGTCATGCGCTCCCACGAAATGCCACCTCTCATGCATGTGTATCTCGACGACACGAACAGCCGGTTGGGGTCACGTTTAGTCGACGAGAGCGCAGCCTGTTTGTCGAATACTCCCGATGCAGCGACCAGCTGGTTCAGCTGACCGTCGTTCAGGAACACCGTCAGCAGCTTGGGCACCTCAAAGGCTGCGCCAGAGGCATCGACGCCTGTAGTTGTTCCGTTGCTAGCTCCCAGAAGCTTGACCAAAGTGTCTAGGAAAGGCATCATGATGCGTGGCGGCAGATCCTTGCCGGGTCCAGTGCCATAGTAGTAGCGCAAGTCCTGGGAGTACTCATAGTCAAGCAATTCGGCGTCGGTGAAAACACTGCACCATGGCGACAGGCGGCCGGTGATCTGTGACTCAAAGCCGCACAGATACGGCATCTGCGCCACGTCGGTGGATGTCAGCTGCAAGTCTCCCTTGATCAGAGCTTGCAGGCGTTTCTGGACGGGCGGGATGTAGATGTTCTTCCACGCCTCGGCAAGTGAGCCGCCCTCGTCATCGCTAAAGGCCGGGCACTGGTCGCCAGGCGCCAGCGAGTTGCCGATAGCACCAGTATAGCCCTTGCTAGTCACCAATACAACCTTGCCCAGCTCTTCAGCACGGGGGCCCAGGAAGCCTCGGGCGAAATTGCGCGCTGTCTGGATCACACGCGTGTAGTTGTTGGCCCACGTATAAAAGGCATCGCCGTCCTTGTACAGGTCCGGGTAGCGCGTGCGAAGCATGTAACCCATATCATAGGCTTCCTTCCAGCCAGTGGGACTCTCCATGGCAATCTGAGCTGAGGGGTTAGTCAAAACAGGTTCCCAGTCCTTAAGGAAGGAAAGAGAGCCGGTGGAAGTGAACTGCGCAGCCTGAAACTAAGCGAGGGGAAGGCACATCGATTAGCAATGCGTACAAGTCACGTAGCGATGGGCAAATACGTCGACAATAGTGAGCATCAAGCATAAGAGAACAACAGAAAGCCACTTACGCGCTCATACATGGAAACCCAGCCATTATACGCCCCAGTGTCGGGGAAACGCGAGCCGTGACGAGAAACGTACGCAGCACGATCAACCTTGCAGTTGTCAGGCACACTAGACGAGATCTTGTTCACGTTCGGGCCTGGCATGTGATGGACGGTGTTAGTGTAAGCATTGTGATAGGCTAGCAGCGGCAGCAGCAGTGAGGCTCACCGGCGAAGTAGGGGCCATTAGCTCCAGCATGCTTCAGAGGCTCTTTGGCAGAGGTGCTAGCCGGGTTTTTGATTGCGTCCTCAGGCGCAAGGAGAATCTGATTGGCCGATGAGGACGACGAGGAAGCCGAACGGGGAGAGACAGAGACGGCATTGGCGGCTGCGGCCAGCAGAACGACGGTGTTGAAAAATGGAGCCATCGTGTATTACAACAAAAAGAAGGTATTAAATTAAAGAGATGTGTAAGATAAATAACGCACAAGAAGATCGTCGAAGACAAGAGGAGAGCGAGAATAGCACGGGCGACACAAGGCCATGGACAAAAGAAGATCTCGAATCTACCACCTACGAACGTCGGCCCCAAGCCCCTTCTTATACTTTATCTTATGATTGAGTTGGATGATCACACCCTCCTCGGCCCTTCCTCACATAACCAAAGCATGCGTGCCATAGAGACAATACCAGCAATCCTTCCACTCCCATTATCTAGTGTACATAAATTACATAGTATGCAAGCGTATGTAACCCAGGCCTCAGTCTTTGCACTAGATCCCATGTTGACCGGCCATCTGGAGCTGATCCCCGACCCACGTGCCATTGGCCGTTGACACCAAAGAGGAGAGGGGCCGAAGAAGCGAGATTGCCACAAAAGGTGTCTCTGCCAGCCAGTACGTACAAGACGAGAATGGACAAAGCCAGTGTCCCAGTATGCTTCGAGGCATATAGTCTCCAATGACAAGCGCTGTGCTAGGCCAGCCTTGATTTCCCATCACCAAGAAAGCTTGCCACGAGTTGTGCGCCACGTTGAAGCTCCAGCGCCTGTGATTGGCCCTCCCCCGTGAAGCTCCGAGCAACCCCCAAGTACAGCCTCATGCCATGTTCAATAGCTTGGAGCTCAGGTTTGCCATGAGACGCAATTTTGAGTTGAGAGAGCCACGTTTTACCCGCTCGGAAGAACTCCCTATCCGTGTGCCTGTCAACGTGTTTGGCAGAGGGCCCGGGCCGTGAATACCGGTCTAGGGTCACTGTGTGATCCTAGGGTTACCAGGCCCTAGCTGTCATGCTGTAATGGGGAACAACATCGGCAGCATCTACCGTGTGCCCCCTTCCTTTGTTGTCGTTGCACACAGCAAGTGGAGGTGCCATGCCTTCTGTTTTCATGCGCCTCTTTCCTTTCTTGCGGGTGGTTCCTTCTTCTTTTGTCTTTTGTCTTTTTATTTTACTGTGTTTTATTTGTTTCTTTTCTTGTTGCAATAGAGCTTTTGAGGCCATTTTCTCTTCTTTTGTTCATGCAGAGACCCGAGACTTCAGGCTGGGGTCTCGAAAAATACAAACCCAGGACTTGATGGCAGACTCGAGAAGCCTTGAAGCCTGGACTCGACAGATACTAAACAGGAAGGTGGCTGCTGACCATTCCCCGATAACATGCAGGTGGGCCCTCTCTCATTCGCTGGTGCACAGCGCGCAGAAAAAGTGACAACTCGCTTTTTTTATTTTATTTTATCTTATTTTTTCACTCACTATCTCTACATCTCCTTAACAGAGTTGGGCTGTGCCATTCTTCGTTTTCTTCTTGAAAGCTATGCCAAAAACAGGAACAAAGGCTTTGATGTGACAAAGCTGCCTGAAGCCGATGTCTTGCATTCATTGTGAGCCAATTCAACAAAACATCTTAACTGTCTCTTCCCCTCCTCCTCTCTTCTGTTTTTACCTTGCTTATCTTTTTCCACTTCGAGTAAATCCCAAGCTCTAAGCTTTGTTCTCTCCTGCCTATCTGCATTGTCTGAGCTGGTGGGGGTGCAATAGCAGCTACACGTGCCACCTTCAAGACAAACACCCGCCCGGACATCGGCCCAAGGGCATCAACCCGCTGCTATATAGGGACGGAAACAGCAGAGCGTTGAGACTGTTTTGTTTTTGCTTTTATCTTTATTTCTTCTTCAAGTCTATTCCCCATCGCGCGCACATTCACACTTCCCTATCCCACCCGTTCATCCCTCATCACCATGCCCAACTCGAGTGTCAACGCTCCTTGGAAGCTGGACCCCGAGCTCTCCAAGGCAACCTCTGCCATCTTTGCCGCCCGGTCTGCGACTCCCAAAATCCCTGCCTCCGCTGTCAATTTGCGGCGCCAAATGTTCAACGCTACGACGAAGATGCTTCGATACACGCGTACAACCAAGCTGGATCCGCGGGTTCAAGTTGCCCAGTATGAATTTCCCTCGTCGCTAGACGGTACCAACATCAAGATCTTTCATTACTTCCGCAGTGACATTCACAAGGGCGGCCCACTGACCTCTGCGCTATTGCATTGCCATGGTGGCGGCTTTGTGTCGGGCAGTGTCAATATCCTTGATGAAGGTGTGCGTCTCCACGTCGGCGCCACTGGCATACCCTGGTTCTCGGTCGAGTTTCGCTTGGCTCCCGAGCACAAATATCCCACGCAGATACAGGATTGCTTCGACGGGCTCAAATGGCTTTACGCCAAGACAGCCGAGTTCAATGTTGACCGCCGTCGGATTGGCGTCGTCGGCGAGAGCAGCGGTGGCGGCCTCGCTCTTGGCGTTGCCATGTTAGCCCGTGACCAGGCTCTCTCGCCTCCGCTAGCCAAGCAAATCCTTGTGTACCCCATGGTGGACGATCGCATCCTGACTGCCGACCCTAAAGTCGAGCCCATCGCAAGCATGACCATCGAGGACATCATCTGTAGCTGGACTTGCATGCTGGACGTGCCACCAGGGAGCGAGAATGTGTCTATTTACGCTGCTCCGGGGCGTGCTACGTCTGAGGACTTCATAAATCTGCCCCCAGCCTACATCGAAGTAGGCGTGATTGACACTTTTCGGGACTCAGTTATCGAGCTGGTGCAGAAGCTGCTGAAGGCCGGCGTTATGACCGATTTCCACCTAGTCAATGGCCAGATTCACGCTGCCGAATTCTTGGCCCCAGAGACGACTGTTTCAAAGAGATATTTAGAATTGCGCCAACAAGCCATGGCTAGCTTCTAAGGGCCTCCCATTGTTTCATATGCCTTGTTTTCTTTTTGGTTGCCCCTTTCTCCGCGTAATGCCATGTAACAGCGGCCATTTCTTTCAGTCACAAACATGCGGTTCATAATAATAGCAACATCTATATTCTATAAACATCCCATCCTTTTTAGCCCGTACCGTGTAGACATGAATTTGGAGATTCTACCTGTACAGTAAAGAATACGCTTGGTGCTAGTGACTAGAAGAGAAGAAAAGTGACAAGAAAGAGATAAGGGAATGAGTGTCCCAAAGGAAAGGAAAGGAAAAAGGATAAAAGGGAAGAAGGAAAAAGGAAAAAGGAAATAGGAAAAAGGAAAGCGATATGTGCTGATGATTGGAAACTCCTGCTGGTATACACAGAAATAGACAGACCAAGGACTTGATAAACCGTGAAGAAATCGGAAAGAAAGAGGTGCGAGGGACGCAGGCGAGGCGAGAGAAGAGAAGAGAAGAGAGGAAAAAGAAGAAACAAAGGAACAAAGGGAATGGATCGATGGACGAAAAGTAAGAGAACGGAAGGAAAGAAAAAAAGAAAAAGGGCAGGAAAAGGCCTAACCATGCGAAGACATACTGACTAGATGTTGTTTTTTCGCGGTATATATGGCGTCGATATAGAGAGAAATATGCAAAACATGAAAGAAAGTGGCAAGAATAAAGACAAGGATGAAAAGAAAGGCTCTTAGGACAGCCCTTGAACGCTAATTCTCCAACTAGATGATGCCACCTGGTGGATCATAGCCTGCTGCCGCCCCCCGGGCTGCCGTATTCAGGCCCGCACTCCCTGGAACATCCTGCGGGCCTTCATGGGGATTGGGGTTGGTTTTGCGGAGCATGAACATGGGCTTTTTGCCCTCTTTGTCGAGTTGCTTGAACAAAATCAAAGGCTTTTCGTTGGGTCCTAAGCATCTCTCCTGGTCGCCGTATACAATATATAGTGAATACTGCTCCCAGGGTGCATTGATTTGGTACTTTCGCAAAGCCGCAGGGAGCACTTTGTAGCATGGATCTTCCAGGCTGACGCGGAACGATTTGAAAATCTCCATGGGCGTGTTGCTGCCCGAAGCGCCTGGAGTATCTGGAACGGGAGTTTCGCGTCGTCGATATGGCTGTTGTGCCTTGTCACGGGAGTTGTGGCCATAGTCGCTTTCGGTAAACGTTGAGCGGGTAGACGAAGCGGGTTCAGCACGGTATGAGCGGGAAGCAAGTGTTGTTTGTTGCAGGACGGGGGGTGAGGTAGGCGATGGTATGTTGGTGTTGTAGACGGGAGAGGAAGTTCCGGGAGTAAGGCCGCCATTCAGACTCGAGAGGTGGGTTGACGAAAATGCTCGTTCGGCAATGCTGGCGTCCTCCATGATCGGCCGTTCATGGGTTGTCTGCATGTGTGAGGGGGAAGGTGCCATGACGGGCTGGAAGCGTTTTGTTGAAAGCGTGCGGCCCAGAATTCCTGTAGAGCCGGGGCCAGATGATGGAGGGGCAGCGGTTTCGAAGGAATAACTAGGGTTGGCAGCAGCATTGCTGACATTGGGGAGAGGTGCTTGGACATCTTTGACTAGACGGAGAGCCGGGAGCATGTCTTCCCTAAGGCGCCGGAAGTCTTCGGTGATGCGGCGAAGATCTTGCTCGAGTGTGTTTGCGCGGTCGTCTCGCTCACGAATCTGGTCCATCAACATGCGGATGTCCTTGATGGTGGCGTTCGTATATTGGGCCTCGGCATCGGCGGCTGGTTGAATGTTTGTTAGGTCATGTCATGTGCTATTATCATGGGCGTTGGGTTTCAAGAGAATGCATACACAAAGGAATATAGTGGTCGGTGTCTATCTCTACATCCTGGGCTCTTTTCACATCGTAAACGCTCTTCAGGATAGTCAGACGGTGGCCGACACTGGTGATGCCCATGCTTTTGAGATCATCGTGGAGCAAGGCAATCAAAGCCTCGCCAATGATGCCATTTTCTGTTTGGGGTGAAGAGACCAAAGTTAGCTTGTGTTGTGCTGAGTAGATTACCAGGAGGGCAGCAGCGGTGTGGGAAGCCCGTACCAAGGAAAACATTGGCGTATTGTGAGAGGCCAATCGTGGCCAAGAAGTCGACACACTCCTCAGCCGACCAGTCCATTATCAAAGTCTCGGGGAGGCGGTCGCCGGGGCCGAGGTGGCCGTATGTTGTGGGGGTGTGTTCGCTTGAGGAGGGCATCTCAGAGTCGTATGGTGATGCCAGGGAGTCGGCTACAGGCGAGCTGTCCGCAATGTGGCCATCGTACTCGTCGTCGGCGTCCGACTCGGTATAAACGGCTCTTGATTCGAAGCTCATGATTCCAAGTTGGTCATAAAGCAAGCCAGAGAGGGGCACAGTCGGAGTTGTGGGTAGGGCGAGGGCGGGATGAGGATCGAACTACGACGATGGCGGGGCTGGTTTAAGGCAGAGCCGGGTAGTTGTATGTTCGTATTGAGAGAGGAGAAAGAGAGAACTCTCGCAGTCTTTCAGTGGGCGATGTCTCGGTCTGGGAGAAAGCGCCTCGTATAGGAGCCAGGGAAGGGTTGGTGGATTCGTTGTGTTGCGATCTGGGGTGCTGTTGGAGCTGGACACAAGCACCAAACTGTTGTGAGCAAAGGGGGCGGACGGAAGGAGTATTACGCAGATTCCAAGACGCCGACAATCAGCCAAGTGCAATGCACGAAGGAAACAGGACGCAAAGGATGGAGAGCAACGCCTGCCTCGAGGACTGGAAGAGGCACAAGCCAGAGCCGAGGCTGGAGAGTTGCAGAACAGGGCACAGGGGCACAGACAGAGCAGCAAGACGCCAAGGGGCAGACAGAGCAGCAAGACGCCAAGGGGCAGACAGAGGGCGGAGGATGTGGCCAGAGGCGTATCGTTGAAGGTTGGCGGCAAGGAATGGCAGAAGAAACAGCTTCTCGAGACACAGAGCAGCCAGGAGGTTAATTGTGTGTGTATGTGGGACAAACAGGGCAGGACTGTCGAAAAAATGCGAGAGGCGAGAGGCGACAAACGAGGCGGATTTTTGAGTGTAAGTTGAGGAGACGGCCGTGCAACAGCTGGCGTAGACTCGAGACGACGCACAGTGCGATCGAGGAGGAGGACGAGGAGGACGATGAAAGAAGAGCGGGTGTGCTGCAAGTGCAGGACGGGGGAGGGCGAGCTGGCTGAAGATGACGAGTCTGCAAACCACGCCGAGGAAAGGGGCTGATGGGAATGGGGAGGGGGAGGGGGGCGGCGATTATAGAGAAGAGGAAAAAAGGGCAGTACAAGAGGCCGACAAGATGGAAAGAGAAGAACACAAGCGCTTGCGGCCACACAGAGGTACAGACAAGCCAGGCCGTCGAGATGGCGATAACAATGCAAACGAGAGGATGAAACTTGGCTTAAGTGCAAGTTTTTGGACTGGGCCGAACAAACCAAAGCCGACTTGGGGGGGGTGTGGGGGGGGTTCTGGTCTGTGCTTGTGCCTCTTTTTTGTGTGCGCCTTCTGCACTGGACGATGTGGTTGACAGGGCCTGGCTGGCAGCAAAACCAAGCTTGAAGGCAGCAGGAAGACAGCGACAGGGAGCAGTTCTAGTGCTGGAGCAAGCAAGCCTGTTTGTTTTTTTCGGGTCGTTCGCTCGGTCGCCTGTTCGCTTGTGCTAACAGGCGTTGCAGCTTTGGTTGTGGGCGGTTTGTCCGTATTGAGCTGTGCAATATAGAGCGTAACATATAGCAGGCTGTAGTATGGCGTATATTACAGTTGTAGCTATTCACATGGCTGGCTATAATAGCACTCATCAAACCGGTCTAGCTACGCTACCCTCTATAATTTCTTTGTTGGGTTCAAAATCAAAAAGGGTTTCGAAGGAGTCGCTGCAAGTACAGGCCCTGGAGATTGGGGGAAAACGGGAGCATCAAGCATTGAGTTAGTTGGAAGATGATGAGACAGGCGGGAAAAAAAGAAAGGGGAAGAGACATAGGGTGACAGGATTGAGCACAGGAGAGGAGGGGAAAGAGGTGAGAAGAAAGGCACAAGGGACGAGCGGGCCCTTGGTCTCGGCCAAGGCATCAGCCATCAATCGTCGCCCACGGCTTCCATCAGAACATGCTGCAGGTTCTTCCTCGTCGTCGCGATTCCGGTGGTCAAACAAATGCACACAGCACACAGGAGAGCTGATCGCGCCTGTCCAAGATCTCCATGTCCACACGACTGTCCACACGTCCCGATGGTCCCATGCTCATCCACCCTCACCTCACCTCACCTCACCTCACCTCACCTCACCTCACCTCACCTCACCTCACCTCACCTCACCTCACGTCCACATCCACATCCACATCTACTCGTCCCCATACAGACTAAACTACGGGACGCAACTGCGAAACTCTTGTCCTGGCCCGGCGGCGTCCTTCTCGTGCTCCTCCTATCCTCCTTCTTCCTCTGTTGCTATATACAGCTCCTTAGGGTTCCAAAGCTTCCCCGTGCTTGTTCGTAGTACGGGTCCAAGGTCACAGAAAAGCGGCACATGGTAAGAGAACGAGAGCCAAAAGCCTGGCAAGCACATAGGGTGCTAGCCAAACGGGCCCCTTGCGGAGCCATTGTAGGGCCTCGTAGAACCCTATACGACTCTCCGGGGCACCAAGCTCTCTCTCCCTCTCTCTTGCTCTCTCCTGCTCTCTCCCCACTTTGCTAATATGAACAAAAGGTCCCAGAGAATACGTCGTAAGGGAAAGACAGGAGAAGCCCTGGTTAAAAGTTGGATGAAAACATCAACAGCTAATGGGCTGTCTTGGGCTTGGACCGTGCACAGTTTGATGGGGTTAATGGCCAATGGCTAATGGGTATGGCAACAGGAGGGCCTGTAAATACAGGCCGCTACAGGCCGCTACAGGCCACCACAGGCCGCTACAAACGGCCCCCCTTGGCGCCCTTCAGGCCTTTGTGTGCATCTTTCGTCCCCTGAAAAGTGTCGCATGACATGCACAGCAGGGCAGCAAAGGCAGCACTGGTGTTGGCATCCTTTTTCCGCGCTCGGGAGTATTGTATACATGCTCCAGTATACGACAGGCCGTCGGCTTCCAAGTACCCGATACCGGCATCACCAACGCTGCTCATTTCCCGCCAACTATAGGCGGCATAGGAACGGGCTTGCTCTATTTCTGTCCCTTGTGGCAGCGTTTAGTTTCGAAGGCCTTTCTACAGGAGAAGAGAAGAGAGGGAAGGTTCAACTGCTTTGTCGTTGAGCTGTCCGTAAGACAGGGGTAGAAAGGAGAGGGTCAAATGGCTTGCCGCGATGTAATACACACAGGCTCATGCATATACTTACACACAGGCGATCCAAGTATACGCGCATACACATGTACATCGTCACATCAAGCCTTTTCCTCTAGTAGCTACTATGCCTAAACCTTCTCGGTCCCAACAAGGCACAAACACTCCCCCCCCTAGCCTAGGCCAGTGCTGGACTGGGATACTCACACAATTTGGTGGGGCCCTAGTATAAACAGGCTTTGCGTGTCTTGGTATCACTCAATATATCAGATATCAGATGAAGTCTTCCACAAGCGAGACACGCCTAGATACTTGCTATATACTGGGCTTGTAGATGCGTAACACATGCATTGTCTGCTAAATGGTACGTTTAGGTACGTGCCCATACTCGCCGTAACACATGATTTTCCTACAACTCCGTGTCTACTTTCTATGCTATGCCATGCCTACATAAGATCACTAGCCAACAAGCCCCTAACAGCCCGGAGATTCCAACCTACAGCACGGCTTTGGAGAGTAGTACCAGGAGAGAACAAGACTAATAAGAGTTGAGGCAGCTAACAATGGGACTTGGTGTACTTCAGATGACCCCCGAAATTAAATCATCATCATGGAACTGATATTACGGAACTATCAATCCTGCGCCTTTGTGTTAATGAACTGCAGCCTACGACATTGGACGGTCGGAATTTGAGAAGCTTAGCGTATACAGGAAGGCCCGGTATTAGAGGCAAATAGAGCGGGCTAGCCAGTCCTTCGCATCTCTGCCCTCACTTCCATCGCAAGCACTCTTGCTTTTCTCTCCCCCCCCCTCTCTCTCTTCCCACGTCCAGCCAACCACTTTAGCACTAGTAGTCTGATGTTGGCAAGGGGAATTATCCAGAAGGCCTCAGAAGCCAAGGCAAAGAAACTCCGAATCCTATTCGTCCGTCCTTTGCTTTCCCCCGTCTCTATTAACCCGGCTCCTAACTTCTATTGCTATAAAAAGGAATGCCATCTACATGAGTGTCTTGGTGGGCGGACAAGTATGAACATGAGTAGCTTCGTCTCGGCTCGAGCTAGTCGATCAACGTTAACCTTGCCCGGGCTACGGATAAAAGGCAGAGCTAGAACAAGAGAATCAAAGTTCTGCGGACAAGCATGTGATGCACACAATACAGTCCCTCCCCTCTTTCCCTCTTCCTCCTCTTGCTACTGCTACTATGTCGTCTTACTCTTAGCTTCTTATCAAGAGCTCCCCTCCCCTGGTTCTTTGCATAACAATCAACTACCCAACCTGCCAAAACTTGTTACTCTTCCGCCCCTTGAATCATTCCTGTTTTGTCTTCTGGCGTTTCACAATCCTTCCTGCCAGTCTAGAAGGACTGAAGTATAGGACTGCAAGCCAAATGCCAAGAACGTATATACACGCAGACACACTTTGGTGTGGTTTTTGCCTGGTCTTTTTTTTTTGGTTCCCGTGTAATCAAAGCTCTTTCTTTATTCATGCCCTTGACCTTGTCTGGCTTGCTCAGCACTTTGCAAGTCACCATCCATCCACTCACCCACTCACCATCCCCTTCAAGATATCAACAACACGCAAGCTTATGGCACTCACACGTCATATCCTTTTTCTTTTTTTCCTGCCCACCATATAGCGACGTCATTGTGTAGTAAGTTCATTAAGTACGAATAAAAGAAGAGGAAAAGGCAAGAAAAAACCCCCACGCCACAAACATTACGCAAACAAACACGGCAAATGCAGCTAAACAAAGAGATGGCAGAGAAGCAAATAAAAAGCGCATAATGAAGAAGTAGCAGCAAAGCTTGAACAGAATGAAAATAAATAAATCAAAAAAAAGCGTGCTTGCTTTGCTTCATCGCAAAGGGTGCTTTGCATCTTCTGCGTTGCATGCCAACACATCTTCAATTTTCCACCGAGGCGCCACATACTGGCCCACCAAATTGTTAGCTTTGCGCCACTCGGCTTCCGTCTCTGGCGTTACGCCTTCCGGCAGCGGCGGCTGGCCACCCGAGATGCCCGATGAGTATTTGAGCTGGAGCAGGTCCCCAACTTCATCACAGGCCATCAGTAGACGATTCAAGTCCTCCTTGTTGTGCGCTGCCGAAATACAGAACCGGACACGTGACGAGATAAGTGGCGTGGCCGGGTAGCCGACAATCACAACCGAGATCTTGCGATTAAGCATTTCCTGACTAAAGGCAGCCATCTTTCCGGGGTTATACACGGCAGCTGGAATAATGGGTGAGTCATCGTGGCCATAGACAATAAATCCAAGTCGCTTGAGTCCAAGACGGAGGTAGCGAGAGTTGAAGGCAATGCGTTGCAGACGTTCCTTGCCCTGGCCAGGAAACAATTCACCGGTAATCATTTTGAGCGAAGCCAGAATTTGCATCAAAACTGGAGGAGTAGGCGCCTCGCCTAGTTGTGTAGCCGCATTGGTGCTCTTGAGTTGCGAGATGACATGCTCGTCGGCTGCAACATAGCCACCGTTGGCACCAAATGACTTGGTCAATGTACCCATCAGAATGTCCACTTCAGCGGGGTTAATGCCGAAGTAATCACAAACACCACGGCCGCGGGGACCAAGGGCGCCAATGCTATGAGCCTCATCAATAAAAAGGTAAAACTTGTAGCGCTTCTTGAGCTCAAGTAGGCCAGGGAGATCACACATGGTACCTTCCATTGAGTACAAGCCCTCAACAGCAACCAAAATCTTTTTCCAGGGACGGTGAGTTCGAGGCTGGCCTTGAGCAATGGCGTCACGGAGAGTGCGCTCTAGATCTTTCATGTCATTGTGCTTGAAGGCACGGATGACAGCGCCGGAGAAGCGAGCCCCAATGCGGATCGAAGAGTGGTTCAGTTCATCAGAGATAATCAGGCAACCCTTGGATACCAGGGCAGGGAACGAACTCGAATTTGTGACAAAGCCCATAGAGAAGACCATGGCAGCAGGCTTTCCAACAAAGTTGGCGATTTCCTTTTCAACTTCCAATGCAAGATCCGAAGTACCAGCGTCAGCACGAGGGCTGCTGCAGCTCACGCCATAGGTCTTGACACATTCCTCAACAGCATCAGCACAGGGGCCCTCGGACTGGGCAAAACCCAGATAGTTGTACGAGCTCATGTTGAGGGTCTCAGTGGCGCTTCCAGTATAGACGAAGGAGCGGTTCCAGTCATTAGAGATACGATCCATGACCTTAATGTAGCGACCAGGGACGCCAGTTGACAAGCGGGCAAAGCAGTCATCCAAGCGGTTCTTGAGACGGCGAACATAGAAACTGTCAAAGTCCTCATTGAGAGGGGCATAGCCATTAGACGCTTTGAGGGGAGCATAAAAGTGATTGTCACCGAAACGCTTGCCAAAGAAATCTCTGACGTTGCCAAGAATGATAAAGAGAAGGTAGCTAATGTAAGTGGTCAGGATGAAGTAGTAAGATGGCTCATCAATAATAGGGGCGGCCAAAGGCTCTCCGTGATGCTGGCTCACGTAGAGATCGGTTGGATCGGTCAGGGGGCCAAACTGTGCGTCCATGAAACGTTGACGGGCAAGTTCCTGTTCGGTAGGGGGTTTGAACAAGACCTTTTCAGAAGAGCGAGCGCCGTCAAGCTTCAAGTCGCAGTCATTGCCATCGGGACTCAGACTAATTGCTGGGAGACTTGAAGATGGTGAAGAGTTCTGCTGGGGAGTGGATGTGGATATCTTTTCCTGGGCGACCCGAAGGGCTTGTTGGTGTGATGGACAGGATTCCGACCCCAAGAGCGCGAGACGATTCTTGGAAGAAATGGAAAGGCGCCGCTCGGTTACTTCATCGATAGTTTGTGTCATGACTGCAGTGGAAGAGGAGGCTGAGGAAATGGTATTGGACACCTTGCGGGGCATACCAGGCAAGAGAAATCGACGTTGCCTGGGCCAATTGAAGTAGCCAGCGTAGATTGGGCTGAGAAAGGAAGAATTCTAAGTACGGCGGGATAAAATACACCTATAGGGTCCAGTGATTCTCAGGTTTCTCCTTTTATTCTTTTTGGATTCCTCGATATCTCGTTATCGTGGGTTGGAGGGCAACGAGGTTGCAACGTGAGGTGAATCAATCTATGCGTATACGATGTGGCAAGTCGAGGGGTAGCCTTACGACGTCAATTCACGAGAAAGAAAAAAAGATATATGGGCGGATAGCGAGAAAAATTAAAAGGGGCGTAGAAGAAAAAGAAAAAGAATGTCAAGAAAAGAACAGCGGAGGTTACGGCAAGGATTTGTGTGAGGCGACAACGCGTTTCTCTATGTGATGGTCACGACAGGACAACACAGGATGATCGGCCAGATAAGATTGGATGGGAAAGGTGTCTAGGCACCACACACTAAATGACCAACAGCTACCGAAGTGTTAGCAGCAGATTGAGACGAGAGGGAGGGAACGTTAAAGAAAAAGAAGGAAGAAGAAGGTGTAGGAGGGAGAAGACCATGGGAGGGAGAAAGAGCGAAGGAGAAGAAAAAAAGGAGGGGCCACCCGAATGGTCGAATAGTACATGACAGGCCAGTTTATGCTATGCTCACTATCTGTCTGTATGTATGTATGGATGTATGGATGTATATGTGTGTGTGTGTGTGCAGGGGACCGGGAGCCAGAAAAAAAGGAACAGGAATAAACAGCTAGTCAGACACGAGCACGAGCGGTGAACATTGCTACGCTCGACTGGGTGGAGCTTTCGTGACAAGACAGGGAAAAGCACAAGACAGTCAACTAGGCCAAACGGAGCGAAGAGATGCTGGCAATATCAATCAATGGCTTGTCTGTTTGCCTTGATGGGTGGGTGTGCAGATGGAATGGAATGGGGATAAGGGAAGCAGAAACGGCCTGTTTGACACCGCGTGGACATGCATGTGCTTTGGCTTTGGCTTGTGATGGACAAGAGCAAGCATCAACTATCAACCAGAAAGCGTAGGCGAGCAAAACTCGGCAGGAAGAGCCAAGCGACGAGGCCGGCTGATGAAGCACTGCAATCATGCCGATAATGCTTGCTGTGTCTTCAACTCGACCGTGCAATAGCCATGGGACTCAGGCAGACGAAGGACAAAAGAGAACGTACCGACATGCAATTATCTTGTATGGTAAGACAAGGTAATCAAATTGAGACTGATAATCGAAAGAAAAAAATGAATTAAAAAGGAGGAAGAAGAAGGGAAAATGAAGGTGAAGGTGAAGGAAAAGACATAAACAGATGAGCACAAAAGAAGAAAAAAAAGGAAAGAGCAAACTCAAGTATAGAGTGGGAAGTGTGCAGGCAAACAATAGAAAGAAGAAAAAAAAGGAGAACAACGCAAGAAATGAAGTCGCAGAGCAACAAGGCAAGCAGAGCGTGAGAAGGCAAGGCTACTGCCAAGAAGAGCAACTAAAAAGAGCCAATGGAGTATTGAGTACAACAGGAATTTCGCGGCTGAGAAATCCAAAATCCGCAACTACCTTATTCTACAAAAATGGCTCTAGCTAAAGGATGGACAAGTCCAGATCAGATACATGTATGTACACTACTGAGTGCCTGCTACTGCAATGCTACCAATGCTACATGGTCTGTGTCTTGAAATCTGGCCTTGTTCCTGAACTAGAAGGAGCGCCTCCGTTCCGTCCCATTGTATCCCGTTCCATTCCCAATCGTTCGACCATCGATTGAATGGATGAACCAATCGTATGCAGCCTTGCCTCTGTCCTATTACATTCTGTGTTGTTGTATCTTGTATTTTGTATCTTGTATCTTGTACCTTGACATTAAACGCTTATTTTACTAAGAAGCAAAGTAGGAAAAATCAGCATCCTTCCAGCCTTGCATGTTGAGACCCATACCCCTTTTTTTAGTCTAGACTATTTTCACTTGCCTCAAGAGCAAGCCGACTCACAAGGGCGCCAAAAAGAGCACGAAGAAATAACAAATGGCAACCGCTGGCACTCCTTTTCCCAAGGGTACTCGTAAACAAATGCTTTTAGTTGGCTCCTTGAACGAGCTGGTGGCATCTCTTCAACAGCATTCGGAATCTTGGACAAATCACAAAATGCATCATTGATGGGGTTGTACAAGGTCCCTGAGGCTTCGAGCAGCTAGCACAAAGTGCAACCTATTAGTGGAGACACACTAGTCTGCTTTTAACCCTAACAAAATGCCTTATGCCGAGGTATTAGAAACGGATCCAAGCAACTATGTGGTAGGTACAAATCATGGAAAAACCACATGAAAACAACCAAGTTGATGATCACTAGCTGTTGAGTGTTTGGAACCCGCATTTAGTAGCCAGATCACAAACGGCTAAATCCTCGAGCATCCTATAAAGTAGCATCGCTCTTTCAGTAAAGATGCATCATGATCTCAGCTTGTACATTTTTGCAACCACTCAGCTAGAAACCAACCCGTAAATCGCAATGTCCACTTACACAGTAGTTTCCAAAGGCGAAAGCGGTGAAGACCGTAAATTGGAAAGAACGATACAACATGTAAAAACTGCCAATATCACGACAGGTGAGCGGGGAAGGCCAAGCTCCCTTTCGCACACATGTTTGTGGTCTTCTCTACCTTGCCATCTGTGGTCTCATTCCGCCGCACAGCTTAACCCATTTCTCCAACAAACTCGCTGAATCAATCTAAACCCTGATTGTCGTTAAGCCTGCCACAGCCGCACACGCATATAAACGGAAAACCAAGGCTTTTTTTCTGCCCTCGCCCTCTTCTTTATCCATTTCCCTGGTTCAGGTTTCGACCATATATTAAACAGCATCGCCTCTTCGTTTGACGCAACCTCCGTTACGAATTTACAGTTCGCTACCACTTATAGCTGACGCAATCAACCACATCAGATCTAGCCATGACGGACATCCTATGGACCCCGCCACATCCCAAAGACACTCCTATGTGGAGGTTTATCACCAAAGTGAACACAAAACACGGCCAGAACATCTCAGACTATGAGGGCCTTTTCGAGTGGTCTATCAACAACCTAGACATATTTTGGAGCCTAGTTTGGGACTTTGTCGGAATTCAATCTAGCAAGGCTCCAACAACTGTGAGTCCCGCCGCATTGACGTCGATGGTTTTTTAGGGTTAGTTGAAGACTTATAACCCTTTGTCTTCTGACATGACATGCTATTGCGCAGGTGCTTCCATCTACGTCTTTGTTTCCTCGCCCCAACTTCTTTACTGGCAGCAGGTTGAACTATGCGGAAAATCTTTTGTTCCCAGCAAATATTGAGATAGATTCTGCGTCACCAGCTGTGTTCTCTCTAAATGAGCTTGGAGCTTCTGCTCTGAACCCTGACAACATCCCGGCTATCGCCTTGACATGGGCTGAACTCCGACAAGCAGTTAAACAAGTCTCTACCCACCTTCGCAAGTCTGGGGTCAATGCCAGTGACGTTGTGGCCGGCTACGTCGGAAACCATAGCCAGGGGCTGGTAGCAATGCTGGCTGCAGCCTCGATCGGAGCCATTTGGACAAGTCTGAGTCCAGACACTGGGGTCACAGCTGTGACGGATCGTCTCATGCAGATTAGACCCAAGGTTCTGTTTGCTGACGATGCTTCAGTCTACAACGGCAAACAATGGCCAGCAAACGACAAGGTCTGCACTATAGCAAAGGAGCTCCAACCTAAAGGTTTAGAGCTCCTGGTTGTTGTCGACGCCCTTGCTAGAAACACCGCGGATACAGGCGCCTTCAAGATAGACAACGTCAAGACTGTGAGCTACAGCTCGCTCTTAACTAACAACATGTCCGTACTTTCCACAACGTTATTGTTCCGCTCCATAACTAAAGCATTTCTATAGCCCCGACGAGAACCCAATGTCTTTTGAGCAGCTTCCACCTGATCATCCATTGTTCATACTGTTCTCTAGTGGTACAACTGGCCTTCCTAAAGCTATCGTGCACTCAGCCCTGGGTACGCTTATCCAACACAAAAAAGAGCATGTTCTACATGGCTCTATGGGCCCCCGATCACGGATGATGTATTATACAACTACTTCATGGATGATGTGGCATTGGAGCGTCTCTGCGCTTGCCACTGGTGCTTCCATTGTTCTTTATACCGGGTCTCCTTTCAAGCCACATGGGCACATGAGTCTTCCACGCCTCATTTCCCTCTTGCGTGTAACGGATTTTGGCACTTCTGCTAGCTACCTTACTACACTTGAAGGCGCAGGTGTGCGTCCTATCACTGACCCAAGTTTAGATCTTGGCTGTTTACAGACAATATACTCAACCGCCTCGCCTTTACCGCCATCAACCTTTCGTTTTGTTTACTCCGCTTTCCCTCCCGTCATGCTTTCTTCAATTACGGGTGGCACCGATATCATTTCTCTCTTTGGAGCCCCTTGCCCTCTCCTACCGGTCAAGGAAGGCTCTATTCAATGTGCTGGTCTTGGAATGGACATACGAGCTGTGGACTCGATAACTGGCCTGGAAGTCCCTGCAAACGAACCTGGTGACCTTGTTTGTGTCCGGCCATTCCCGGCCCAACCGCTGACCTTCTTCTCGCCCACTTCTCGGCTTGAAGGTGACAAAAAGTACTATGAGGCATACTTTTCGCATTGGCCCCAAGACACAATTGTTGCCGGCCAACCTGGGCCTGTGTGGCATCATGGGGACTTTGTTAGTATCTCTGATGCCGGGAGCCGCTCGCTGGTCATGCTCGGCCGCTCAGACGGCGTTCTTAAGCCATCTGGCGTGCGTTTTGGGTCTGCTGAGATTTACAACATCCTTGTGCGTTTCTTTGCAGCTGACGTTGCCGACTCTGTCTGCGTTGGACGAAGGCGTGAACAGGACTATGATGAGACTGTTTGTCTCTTCGTCAAAATGAATTCCGGAAGACCCTTCACTGAAAAGCTGGCGGCCGATATCAAGCGCGTTATACGGACAGAACTGAGTCCTCGGCATGTACCCGGGATTGTAGAAGAAGCCGGGTGTGGGATTCCTGTCACGGGCAATGGTAAAAAGATCGAGGTAGCAGTGAAGCACATCATATCTGGACAACCTGTTACCAGCAATGCTAGCGTTGCGAATCCCGAGGCCTTGGATTGGTTCCGGAAATGGGCGCTGGAGCATTGACATCAACAGTAACAATGTCTATTTCTAGTTATGTGTCGTGAGGGAGGGGAGGGGGGAGAAGGACAGAGGATTGAAGTAAGGTTTGAATTGATAATATCGTAATATACGTCATTTTTACACAAAAATTCTAGGTTCGTGACTGATGTAAGACTGGAAATATTTCTAACCCCAAATACAAAAACAAACAAAGCTTCCGTAACAAGATGTCAAAAAAAAAAAGGGTCATGGAAGCACCAAAATAAAGTCAAGGGAAAATGGAGAAAAGGGGGGGAGGAGGGGGGTGGGTTGAAAAATAAACAGGTAGCCCAATCATCTCATCCTCATTATTATGAAAACGTAGAGCTGCCGCCGCCACCACCACCGCCGCCACCACCGTTGGCATCTATGGGTGGAAACGGATCCATTGCTAGATAATCCAGCAGATCTGTGCCGCCCACATTAACACCCTCCGATGTCATTTGGACGTTATTGCTATCGACATTCTGCAGGAATGCTGGGCCTGGGGGCAGGTACCACATCTCGCCGCCTGTCCAGTCCTCGAAGCCAAGCGAGCCGGCATTCAAGGCGTTGGAGGTAGTGGTAGACCCGGCGACCGAGGTGGCCGAAGATGGGATAGCACCGGCGGTAGCGATGGTAGCAGCATTGTGATTAGTAGGGTTTGTGGATGCAGACCTCGAGGGGCCATCAACAAGGTGGCTAGTCGATGGGTCGACGAGCGGCGTTGGCGTGTTGTCTGTATTAATCAGGGAATTGGTAGTAGTAAATTGGAAGCTATTAAGATCAAATGGTGTTGCGGCGATGGCAACACTAGGAGATGTAGCTTCTAAATAAGGGGTTGTTTCGTTAGCATGTATCTTCCTAAGATCCTTGTCTTTCTTCTGTTTAGCTTACCACGAAGGCATTCTTGCAGTCTTGCTGCATGGCTTGAGACCCATTCAGATTCAATGGGCAGTCCATGAGTCACGCCGTCCATGGTCATGACTGAATCTCCACCATTGGGCGTTAGAGATCCCTGATTTCCTGCAGTAGCACCAGTGTTTGATATTGTCCCTGGCATCACTGGAGCTTGGATGAAGCGTGTACGCAATCTGCTCGTCAGTGTCTCGAGCAAATCAGCGAAGCGCACGCCAAGATGTACATCGTCTACAACGCAGTTACGCAGAGCCTCGACAGCCTGATCCATAAGGCCGATACTGATCTTGACATCGGACCGGGGCGCACCCAGGGCAAACGTCTTGAGCAAGAACATGGCGCCGCTAATAATACGGAAGTATGTGCGCACAGGCGCATGCTTGAGATAGCCTTTGGGTAGCAAACCATAAACCACGATACGCAGCAAATTACGGCAGCCGTCAACTACCTCGCGAATGTATGTTTGGTCTTCTTGGGTAAAGCCACCTAATTGGCCTAGAGGAAGCTTTCCGTAGTAGTTTTGCGTTTGCGGTGACAGCTGCGGAATAGCGCTATCCCCTTCGGTATTAGTTGGAGCGTCATGATTTCCAGCAGCAGCATTTGCAGCATGGTTGGTGCATCTCTCAACGACAGCTTGGAGAGATAGAGAATTGATGTAGATACGCACGTATTCATACTCGATGGTTAGAATATGGCGGATATAAGGCGGAAGACGGAATCTGTCAAACTCCTTCCACCAGCTATACAGCATCGGCTGGAACTCACGCAGGAGTTCAATGTACCGGCCGCTTTGAATGATCTCTGTCGTGTGCTGCCGCGACTTAAACAGGCGTTCATTGCCAATGTGCATTGCATTGCTAACGCCTGCCCAACAATGAATGATTTGGTCGTCCAACTCAAGATCGGGTATATAGTTGAAGGCAATAGACATAGACGAGTTACTTGCGGGCGTTGTTCCATCCATAGTATCACGACGATGTTTACGACCTACAGCAGGGTCAGTTTTCCACAGCTGTTCTGGCACCATATTTTTCCAGCCAAGACGACCGGCTAGTTGGGTCAAGTAAATAAGAAGCAACCGCTTGATACGGTATGCTCTTTGTCTATAGCCCTCATCTTCATACTCGGGCCGCGGTATTGAGCCGTCGCGCAACAGTTCATCGATGTCGTCAAACACACCAAGTTCATGCGCTAGACCCATAGCTGTGCTGAGTAGCATCCAGCACATACGGTCGCTTCTCCACGCGGGTTCCAGCCAACTTTCAATACGCTTGCCTCCAAAAGAGCCTTCCTGTCGCTGCTCTACCTCACTAGCAAATGTTGTTTCATAGTTCGGAAGCATCAGTTCGTCGATGGCCTCAGTTGGTGGGAAATGTAAAGCCCTAGGATGCCATTCTGTCAAAATCATCAGGGACTCAATAGTTCCCAAAGTCCGCAAGCTACCCTTGCGCATGCCTCTCCACGGCGCTGTACTGCTGGTCTGGAAATCTTCTGTTGGCCCAGATGGATGTAGGCGGCCACCGAAAGCCTCTTGGCCCCAAAGACACCGTTCTACCATGCCACGCAGATATGTCCAAAGCTGCTCGTGGATGGCATTTGATCGACAGTGGCCCCCGGGTCCACTGATCTTCATGTATCGTGAGGTTATAGTAAGGAGTGTGACGGTGAGAATAGGCTCTTCACTAAGTAGGGTTTCATGTGAAGCGGGATTGCGAAATGTAGGTGGCGAAATAGGAGTCAGTGGAGAAAGATAGGTATAATAACTATACATCTTGTTAGACATGTGTGATTCAAAACAGAGAAAAACAGGCTTGCAGAAACTTACTAGTCAATATAAGCGATAGCTTCTTGGGCAGTAAACCACCCCGCGCGAACAAAGCGAAAGCGACCCCAAGCTTTGAGTGCTCGCTCCATGCCATCTTGGGTCGTTATATTGGGCGCTAGGCCTATTCCCGTGTTTATCCCCAGGCCTGAAGGCATATCCAAACCAGCTTTGGCGCTGCTGTCGATATTGGGCTTTGAAGTACGACGTTCGGATCTCTCAGCTCGTGACTGTCTGCGTGAATGGCTTCTAGCAGGGACTGATGTGTTGGCGGAGAGTGTTGCAGTTGAGGAAGGGTTGACTTGTGGAAGGGTAGGTGTGGCCATGGAAGTAGAAGAAGCTCTGCTGAGGTCCTGTCTCGAACTAACGATGGGACTGAAAGACGACAACGACATGTTAGACCTTGGGTGAATCCAGGGCGAAGGCTTGTAGGTAGACATTGGAGCGGGGGTAGGAGTTAGATTCGGGGCAGGAGGGGAACCAGAGATGGGTGCGGGGACAGGGGCAGAGTGAGTGGTAGCAGAGGCAAAGAAAGAAGAAGAGGAGGAGTGTTCTGGTTTCAGAGCCACGGGAGAGCATTGCTGTACGAACCTGTCGGTGGCTGCTTTGTACAAAAGATCAAGGGCGTCGTGGGGACCATAAACTCGGTCTCTCATTACCTCCTGTGCCTCTAGATTGGCTAACTGTGCATTGGAGTCCTCGCCACTGCTGAAATCACGAGTGGTGGCGCTAGTATCGCCGGGGCGGCGTAAAGGTTCTCTGCGCCCGATGGAGCCACCGGGAGTCAAAGGACCCTCACTATATGTGGATCGGTCGATAGAGGTGTGGGGAACCTCGCCGGCGTGTAGTCTCTTGCGCCCGTTTCGGATAACGTACTCGTCGCTTTCAAGCTCGCCGTCGAGGTTGTCAGTCTTGCGCTTGCGACGTGTTGCGCTAAAGAAACAGTCCTTGCTTTCGCGACGGCATCGCACGCAGGGAGGGTCGTGAGGATTGTCGACGCTACCGAGATCGCAGCGTACTTTGCGACGGCGACATGGAATGCAGGCTTGATAGACTCGTTTGTGTTGCAGATTTGCTTGTGCAGTCTGGGATTGGGGATCTGATGGAGTAGAGGACTTTGGTCGTTTTTCGTTAATTGATGGGGTAGTTGAGTTTGGCGTGGCGGCCGTATTAGGAGGCTTGGAGGGGGAGCCGTTATTTGCGGCTTCGGTAGAAGAGAGTCCATCAGTAGACGTATCGTACATGGCGACTAAGGGTCTCATATGTACTCAGCCAGAAACCTGAGAGTACATACGTTATGGTCGGGTTAAAGGCGGCTATGAGAGAGGCAAAACCGACAGAGAATCAACAAAATCAAGAGCAGCCAATACTGAGGGCCCAAGGTTTCGGCAGGTAAGCCCCAGATTACTATAGTATTCCCAGTCAAGCCTCGGTTTGAAGCGGGTGAAGGAAAGGCAGGTCCAGGCGCAAAAAAAAAGCAAAGACAGTGTATGGATTATATAAAAGTAATAGTAAGAGCAGGGAAAGGCCAACGGTAATAAGCAATGAATGAGATAATGAACGGATAAGAGTTGAATGTGCGAAAGATGCCTAGAACAGAGAGGCAGCTAGCTAAATATCGGTTTCTCAGAGGATCTATGTAGCGGTTGGTGTGGTGAAGATAGCGATGAAGTTTAGAGATAGAGGCGCATGCGATTTGTAGAGAAAAGCGGCCCTTGCTATCGCGACAAGATAAGCGCAATGATTTGAGACCTCGGAAAACAAGAAGGAAAGCAAAGATGAAAAAAAGAAAAACAAGACCGGGTGAATTCTAGAAGGAAAGTTCGAGCTTTGTGACAGCGAGGTAAAAAAAAATAAAACAAAAAAGAGAGAAGACAGGGCGTTGGAGAGGTCGAGGAAGGCCGAAGAGAGGAAGGGACCGACAAAGTGACTCGTAGTACCTAGAATTTGGGGTTACTTTCTTGACAGACGAAATCCGAGAAAAATATGTGAAGAAAAATCCAGATTCAAATGTTTGATTAAATTGACAGTCAAAGATAAAAGAAGAGTAGGTAGAGAGGTGCTCTTGAAGCCGGGGTTGGGCAGAGTTTGGGGAACCGCACAAGAAGCTTTGATGGGTGACAAAAAAAAATAAGTAAATCGAATAATCCTTGTCTTCAAGTGGAAAAAAAAAAAGAGGCGGAATCTATTAGCGGCGAGGGCCGACAAAGCCTGTTCGTGTTCAGTCTTATAACCTAGGCTTTGACAGAAGAGAAGAATAAAGAAAAAGAAAAAGAAAAAGAAAAAAAAAGATGAAGGAAAGCGGAAAAAGGACAAGCAAGATAGCACGCAAATACGTAAAAAGAAGGCGCGGAAAATTCTCTTTCAGCACCTGCCTATTTCCGCCTTCTTTCATTTCTTCCCCCGTATCTTGTGCTCGTGATGTGCAACATTCTTCCTTCTGCCTAGCTTTTTTTTTTTCTTGTCCCATTGCTCTGGGTCCTCCCCCAAATCCATCCCTGATTTTTCATGTAGAACTTTGACATACATGCTAAATCAGCGTTGACAAGTTTCCCTATGCATCTTCTTTTCCTATGTCAGTTATCCTCCCTCTCTTTTCTCTTTTCAGTGTTTCCGTTCCCAGACCCCATCAATCCCTTCACTCCTGCCTTCTATCAAGCCTCCCCAATATAAAGAAACACGTGCTTATTTATCCTGTCTTTCCATCCATTGATATTGTAGCTTTCCCACCGTTTTGTTTCGAGAGCGGATGATTTGTCGTATTCTGTTCTTCTTTGAGAAGTCATCTCTCTTTTTCAAGCTCCTTGCAAAGCCTTTTGGAGAATACACCCCCATCTTTTCGAAACAAAGAACCCCCCCCAAGTCTCCAATCTTGCCCTTCCATGCCCAAAGAGCGAACCTAACCCTAACCTCGTAACTTGTCCATAAGCACTTGGGTCTTTATCGACTCGGCCTGGGCTTTGCCATTCATGTCGTCTTTGTTTGCATTGCCATCATTTTAACGGACCCTTGGAGATCAAAGCCGTCAAGCTATTCCTTCGTTTGGAGAATCACAGACTCTTAGGGTATATCTAGGGTTTTGAACATCAGGCATGACTTGTCACTTGCTCATGTGACCATGTTGCTGCCAGCAAACCAGAACATTGTGACTGAAACCTGGTGATGCGTTGACACATTAACACTGCCAAATCGCCGGTCATGTTTCCAAGAACAGGCTCTCCCATTGTCCAGGAGCCTCTCAGAGTTTCATAAACAGGATGTCAATGCCCAATGGCAGGTTGGCGTCTAAAATAGATTATTCGTCCCATAGAACGAATTGCTGAGTCCTAATCTACATGGTAATGAATAGTTTGCCCAAGGAGAACCGGAACGAGGAAGCAGGGAAAAAGCAGATGGAAAATAAAACACAGAAGATCAAAATTTGGGAAAAGAACAACCAGTACCAGAAAACTCGAGACCAACAACGAATCGAAGCAGAAGAGCAAACCCACTGCGAGAAAAAAACACATGGGAGAAAATCCAAAGATAAAAATGTGTAAGAAATGACAAAGAAATGAAAAGGTAGAAGAAACTGGTTGATGGTGCGTTGTGAGCATGTAACATCGCAAATGTCCTGGTTCACGACTTGGAAAATAGGGGAGCCCTAGCTGGAGCCATGTCTATACCCCCCTAGGCCATCAGACTCTTGGTAGCCAAGTAGTCTGATAAATTTTTCGTGAGAACATCTGGCATAGTGTACAGATCAATGGAGAACTCTCCAGCTAGGAAATGGAAGAAAATGTTAGTAGCGAGAATTTTGGACGAGGATTGCCGTGGGTGTAACTCACTTTCAACATCGCTCTTGATGTAAGTGTCAGTTGACTTGAAATCATGGATAATCTGTATGGCCTTGAGCAAATCCTCCTCCTCAAGTTTCTCTAGAGCTTGAGCAATCTTCTCATAGTCGATCTTTTGGCCACTGGATTTCTTGCCGGTCGCCCCAGCTTTTTTCTTGGGGCGCTCATCGTCATTAGGCAGGGGGCCCAGCTCCCGTAGCTTCTCTTGTAAGACTTGAGACGGGTTCTTGAATGTGATGCTCTGAACAGACTCGTAGTGCTCTTGGTGGAAGCTCAGATCATGTGGCACCGAAATCTTTGTCTTTTCGGTGTAGTAGCAGTCAACAGAAAGCTCAAATCCACCCCAGCCTTCGTTTTTACACTCAAAAGGAGGCTTTGTGAAAGCTGTGTAGTGAGATATTACGTTAGAAGGTACTTGGATCGTATCTGTATGAAGATATATGGATAAACTCACTCTGAACAGGGTTCTCAAAAGAAGGGTGGAGGTGGTAAACAACCTTATTAAAACAGTCCGCAGGGTGCTCGTTTCCAGCAGCATCCAGCATGAAAACTTTGATAGACCATTCACGCATGGGGTAGTGCTCTACGGGCGAAGGTTTATCGCTGCAGAAAAGAGTTAGTATGCTAGCAGCCCCAAACAGCAAAACCAGGAGAATTTGGTAGCGCCTTACATCTCATGTTGATCGGTGACAAGCTTGATTTTGCGCTGGATAGATGAGTTAGTACGGCAATGACGACGGCGGCAGCGCGTTACAGCTAGACGTGCGATGGGCTGGTCTTTCAAAGCGTGTTGTTCTGCGAAAAGGAGGGAAGAAGTGGCCTTGATAAACAGGAAGGGGGTGAGAGTGGGAGCAATTGCAAGAGCGAGGCGTTTGGTCCTTGAGCCGACAATAATATCGTGGGGTGAATTTACGAGCGGAAAATCCAACTAGACAGACAAAATGAACGACACGAAGGCACACGGCCAAGCCAGATACACAGCAAATGCACCCACACGCAACGAGACCCGTCTTCGGGGAGATAGGCCGCGATAATTGAATGCATGTTGGCTGCACATGCCAACCAGGAAAAAGAAGGAAACCCGGAAGTAAGAACTGGATCAAGATGAAAATCCAAGAAAACAGATCACCACGGAGATGAAGAATCTGGTGGAATTGATTCTGGTGATGAGGGCACAAGAGGACATGGAACCACAGCTAGATGGGACGCAGAGCGCTTGTGTCAAGCTATAAGTCATCCTCGGTGTGTGGTGGCGAAGAAGTGTGTAGCAAGAGAAACAGGCAATCTGTTGACAGGGTGCAGAGGAAAAAGATAGAGAACGAAGCTTAGGGAGAAGAATATCGGACTTACTTCGACGATCATTGTGAGTGAGTCTAAAAGAGAGAAGAGAGTCTTGCAGATGAATTGTCAAGCTGAGCGTGAGCAAAGAGACCAGCGAGACTTATACAGCAGGCCACCCAGCAACAAGACAGCAAAGAGAAAAAAAAGGCTGGCGGGAATGGAAAGAGGCAGCAAGAAAAAGCTTGATGATGATGATGATGCAAGACAAATTAAAGGAAACCGTGAACAACGAGAAAAAGCCGATCGTGAATTTTTGAGCGGGTAAACGCGAAAACTCTCAACAAGGCAAAGATGCGATAAAAAAGAGAAGAAGATCGGAATTAAAAGAAGCACTGGAAAAGGAAAGGCAAGATTTTTGGTGGGAAGAAAAGAAGAAAAAAATGAAGAGTGAGAAGGGAAGAAAGAAGAAGGGGAGGGAAAAATCAAGGGTGAAAGTTCGTTTTCCTTTGAGTTGGCCTTCTATTTCCTTCAAGATGTGACTCTTGAGATCGATTTAGCAAGGGAAATGGAAAACTACAACTTCTCTTGTATTTTCTTTGCAAGGCTGGACACGAATTAGCTCTTGACCTCTCTTTTCTTCATTCTATGAAGCTGTTCCGCTTTCTTTTTTTATCTGGCCTTCTTAGCTGCTGTCTTTTTGCCTTGTTCACAAGCTACTTATTTTTTCTGGGGGGGAAAGGGAAAGGGTTAGTGGCAAGGCTTGTTTGGGCTGGGTTTAGGAGAAAAAGAGGGAAGAAGCAGAGCGCAAAGAGAAAGCAGGCAAGCTTCAGGAAGAGAAGGAGGAGAGGTTGCGTAACGGGCTGGCAGACTACGAAGACATAGATTGAGAGGAAGGAGCAAACGGCTAGGAAAGAAAACAATAGAACCGCGTAGAGTCTTGCCGTGTTTACATTGCTCTTGCTCTTGCTCTCTCGCTCTTGCTTGTCTTGGTCAAAGAGAACATGAGACATGGACAAACACATACGTAGAGGCAAGCGTGAAGAGAAAAAGAAAGCCATATCCCCTCCAAGCTTCCGAAATCGTCCATCCGCTCTTTTTGCTACAAGCGCATACACGGGCATTGGTACATTCATCTCAGGTGACGTGGATTCTAAGAGTGAATAATTCACGACTCCCCATTGCTTCCTGGTTTTGCCTTCACTTATCTGTTTGCGTGCCTGCCTTGGGTGCATCTAAGCTCTTGTTTACTAGACCTCCATTCGGTGTCCATCCTCTCAATTTCTCACTAAAACCTACGCATAATAAATAAACTAGCCTTCCTGTTTTGTTTGGGCAACATCTCTCCTCCCTGCTTCCCCACAATCTTGTCTTTCCCATGACGCCACAGTCTGGTGTGGCTGTGGCTAAATCAAGAATGTGCTCTCTATCCTCTCCTTTTCTTTTTGTTGCCTAATTATCATGGCTTGGCATATTCAAACATAATCTCTTTTTCTCCTTGCGGATCTTGTTGTTCAAATTTATTTTCATTGATGGAAGGGGAACAGGATGAGGCGAGGGTGAAGTACGGAGGAAAGGAAAGGCGTCATGATCCAAAATGGCCAGAGCAGGATAAAAAGCACACCACATAATTTTCACGTTCAAATTCTCAACGTCCATCTGTGCAGTGCTTGTTACAAGAAGGGGAGGAGGGGCAAAGGGGACAGAGAAGGAGACACAAATGAGAAGCGGGGAGGAGTTCGGGCTTGAGCAGTAGCAGCAAGTGACCTGGCAGTAACAGCAATGTGAGCACTTAGAGATGCCATTGGACTTAGGCCGCTATTTCCATGTCTTCAAGTATGCATACATTGGATGTGTATGTGCGTGTTGCATTTTGTGTTTTGTACTAGTCCAATAACAAAACCGACCCGTCAGGTGTGTAATGGTAGATGGAGAACGCAAATGAGGACAAGTACGAACAAGGGGGAATAGAGGGGGGGGGGGGGAGCAAAACAAGCTGCCTAGGAAGTGCGAGAATCTCTTGATAAGAGATGTATAGTCACTTAAGCATCGCTCTTGAAGGCCTCCTCGTTCAGTTTCTGGGCCTCAACGAATGAGTCCTTGAATTGGTTGGCGTCTAAAAGGAAAAAAAAACACAACGTTAGCTTTCTTCTTTTCCTTCCTTCATATTGCACTAAGACATAGAAAAGCCCTCGTTTCTTTGTTCCTAGGAATAAAGAAAGTATGCCACGTCGAGAAAGACAACATAGTCGACTTACTTTCAGAGTTAGCGAAGCGAATGGCTAGAGTAGCAGCCTCAGGTTCGCCCTCGCTGATATCAGCGGCAACGTTCCACACCCAGCTCCGGTCAGAGCCAACGTTGGGGGACAGCTTCATCTCGGGGGTGACTAAAAGACGACATCAGGCCGTGTTAGTGTGGGTTTCATATATTTGCATCCAGAGAGTGGCCGAATGTATTGACAATAGACCCATAGACCAAAGAGAGTGGGATGTGAAATATTTGTATGTGTGCATCAGAAAAAAAGAGGGGAAAAAACTTACTGTAGTGGTTGGCGCAGACCTTAAGAGTCTTGTCACGGCGCATGACTAGGCGGACCTTGCCAGACTCCTTGTGCTTCAGTAGACGGACATCACCGGTACCACGCTCCTTCCACTCGCTGGTATCCTTGACGAAGCGGAACAGCTTGGCACGCATCTTGAACATCTGTTCCTCGGACTCTTCGTTGGTCTTGACCTCGACCTTCTCGGTCAGCTTAATGACTGGCTCGAAGTGGACATCCTCCGACTCGGGTGCCTCGTCTTCCTCGCCCTCCTTGGCAGCAGCAGCAGCATCACGCTGGGCCTTGGCGCTGCCAGAATTATCACCGCGATCCTCGTCCTCCTTCTTTTCCTTCTTGGCGCCGCCGCCAAACATCGAGAACACCGCAGAAGAGGTCACGGGCTTGTCGGCCTGTTGCAAGAAGATGGTTAATTATCCAAGAGTTAACAATCGTGTGAGGGGGTGTTCATAAGCTGAGATGGAGGGCAAGCAGGGGTAAACGATAAGGCATGGAGGGGTATTATAAGGGACAAATGAGAGCATGCTTGTGCGTCATATCATGTCGTGCGAAAGTTTTGTTTGCGCTGGGTATAGCGTCCTTGTGGATGATAAATGCCATGGTGGTGGGGGAAAGAAAGCACGCATGAAAAGGAGGGGCACGTGAAAGCTATTGAGTTGTCATGTGAACTGCATCATCGTCATAGAAAAAGAATGCCGGGAGAACATGCTGATCCTTGATGCTTCAAGGCGAAAGACTTCGGGTTTTCCCCCTAGATTTCTAGTTTTTTCGTGTGATTTGCCGATACATTGAACGATCTTGTTTCGTGGCGGCGATTTTGGTCGAGATGCCCAGAGAACAACAAGATATTAGGCTGGATGATACAGCTGGTGCCTCTCTTCTCTTTCGCCCCTCCTGCCACAGCTGAACCTCTGCTTGTGTTTTGTGTGTAGTAAAAAATAGAGACGCGGGGCAATCATACCTCAACCTTGGTCTCCTCGATCTTGGGCTCAGTGGGCTCAGTCGGCTCGGTGGAAGTCATGATGACGATGGTTGGTTGTGAGTGGATGCGAGTTGGGGTGTGAGTTTTGTTTTGGGAGAGGAAAGATAAAAGAGCAAAGAAAGATGATGGAAATAGAAGAAAAGAGGAAGAAAAAAAGATGGAAAAGTGTTGTAGAAGGGGTGAAGTTTGACGGAGAGTGGGGAGAGGAAAAAAAGGGATTTGATTTAGTTGATCCAGAAAAAAAAAGAAAATAAATAATAATCAAATAAAAGGAGATTAGTTAGCTACAACAGAAGCAGCCAAAACTTGGTAGTCGTAGCTCACCTAAATGAGCTGCCAGCTTTGGGCATCTGCTAATGCCTGGCCATTTGTGTGTATATGCGCACCTTGTGTAAATGTTCGATGTATAGAGCATCTCGTACAATGTATTCAAGCAACGTTTTTTTCCAGCTCACCTCCATACTCATTGTATTTCCTCTAACAAAGGCCTCGTAGTCCCTCTTATTACCCCGCAGCATGCTTTTTTTGCCTTGCTCACCAAGAAACAAAGCCCCGCGATGGTCTTTTCACTTTCACCTATAACAGAAGGCTACAACTGGGTGTTACAAAAAAAAAGAGACATGAATATAACTTGGCCCTAAAATCCCTACTACCTGTGATGTGCCAAATATCATAGCAGGTATTTTCTCCTTCATCACTGCTCTCTCATGCTTGAAAAGGGCCACAGCTTTGGAAACCTAGAGATTTTGGAAGAAGGTTGCTATTTGATAGCTGGAGCCTGGCCCACATTGCTGCCCATGCCCTGATTGGTTCATGTCTTAGGGTTCATAAAACCTCATCTCGATGATAAACCCTACGATCCTTGTGGCTCGAATGGATGTGATCTTGCATCACTGATTGGCCTTCGTTTTCCAGGCTACTCGAGCCGAGTAAATGCTATCATGCTACATTGTACTTGCACTTGTCCGTTTTCTAAAGCCCAAAGCTATGTAATCTGTTTTTGCTAAAACCCTTATCATACGCGGTTGTGGTTGGCTATCTACTTCTAGCTGACATGTTGCTAATGATGAGACCAAACATCACTGGGAAAGACATTTCTTTCAGTGCGACAATCAGAGCCGAGGAATTTCCAAAAACACAAGAAAAATAAGCAAGAAAAAACAATGCACAAGATAGATCGAGGGTAGCGCCAAACGATGATCGTGCCTCAGATATTGTAGACTATTTATGTAGAGATGGGGTCGTTGTGTATGAGCCCATCACCAAAAAAAGAGCTATTCGAGCTTCAAAGTAGATCTGGCGTCGAAATTTGTGATGGTGCATGTGGAAATATTTAGATAATGTGTAGTAGTGAAATAGAACACGTCCGGCATGATCGAGATTATAAAGAGAGAAGAAAGAGAAACAGTAGATAATAGAGAGGGATATCGGAGAGCGTAGCCTATGCCGAGCCCAAATAATGTGTAAGTGATTAAAGCCCTCTTCACAATCAACGTAAAGGGGAGCTGGGGGAATTGGGAGAGTGGGCTGGGGGGGGGAGAAAAATACTGGCGGAAAAGAAGAAAAAAAAAAGGGTATCCTACCTTGATTGTAGACACTATTGTCTACTATAGAGAGGGTGTCAACATGTGTACATCTATGTGCACATTCATGCACATACCCATCCCCTGTGCTAATAACCTGCAATGCCTAAAGCCCTTTGACTCTATTGCCAGGTGAAGTCTCTAGCTAAACTCTGCCTTGGGTCCACCGGCTGAGTTTGGATAGCTGGTCTTTGAGATACTTGTCACCACGGATGGCATAAAGTTTGCTTTCGTCTGCGTGACCGCGCATGTGTAGCCACCAAGACCTGGCTTGAATCTGGGCTCGGAGATAGCTCATCTTGCACTTGGCTGAGACTAGACGGGCCCGGAAACTAACCATTTGTGCTTCTTTCGACAGAAAGGGCGCAAGACGATGCTTGAGATGGAAGATTGAGTCTTTGGCTCGAGAAAGCTTGGCGTTGGCAAAGGTTTTGTCCTTCCACGTTTGCGCTTTGTGTCTGATTGTGGCCCAGGGATGATCAAGCTTCGGAGAACGGATAGAGCACATAGGCTCCTTGCTACGCATCTTGTTTTTAAGCGATGTGCCGACATGAGAGAGTTTAGCCCATGCTTTGGTGCTCTTAGCGTAGATGAGAGACGGCTTGTCGTTTGGGAGCCAAAAACGCCGAAGTTGGAAGCGCGAAAAGGGATCTGATGTGGGAGTGGGTGTTGCTGTCTTCGTCACGTAAATATAGCGAACTGAAGTGTGGTAATTGACGATTGTAGTGGTCGCAGTGGGCATATTCATAGGCAAGATGCCATTCCCAATATGGGCAACCGCAACTTCAGGTTTCTCAATAGCTGCCAGTTTGTATGTACCGAACAAAACACACCCGAAGAAGCCGAGCATCAGCAAGGCCGCAATAAGAGTCTCCAGTATGCTCATTCTAGGGAGACCGTACTTTTTGGCAATCTTGGAAGAATGCTGACCATGTGGAGGCTTGCCCTGGTTCCGCGAGAGCGATAGGCTGGCGTTGTCCCTGGGCCGTTCCAAGGTCATGGAAAGTGTTGGGGTAGATGGCTTATCTAGCGAGTCTTCCATGTAGTCAATTGAAGGACTGCGGCTGAGGCTTTCTGGCGCTGCACACTGACGAAAGAGATCTAGGATATGGCGACGTGAGAGGTCTTTGTCAACCACAACAAGATGGCTGCTTCTGGGTGTACGGTCACGATCTGGACCGTCGCCGTCAACGATATCATCTTCATCTTCTGATTCATCTGATTCGGTTACCACCGAGGCAGTTTCATGTTTCGCAGCAACAGTCGCGGCAGCGGTTGTAGCAGCATCGGCGGCAACAGAAACATAGTCAATGAGGGTCTGGGAAGGTAGCGGCGTTGTGTCGTAGTCTTCGTCTTCGTCGACCAAATCAGTGGTCGAGCGGCAGGCTGCGCGGCGGCAGGCATTATTGGCTTGGCTAATTTCATTCTGGGAGGGGACTGTTTCGTGTTCGTAATGGTCGCTATCGTGAGAATCAGCATCAGCATCAGCGTCGGCATCCGCTTCGGCATCAACTTCAACGTCAGAGCTGGAGTCAGCGAGACTATGCACATCGTCTTCACCGCCTTGCGAAGCAGTGCCTAGAGAAAGCATAGGGGTTAGGCGGCCATCTTGGCTCTCTGTGTCCATGTTGCTGACAAGCTCATAGGCGGACTCCGCTAGCAAGTCAGCATATTCTTCGTCAGTAAAGGAAGGCACTGGATGTGGTGTGGCCGGGATGCCGTTAGAAGAAGGCTCCATGATGCTGTTTTTGCTGCTGGCTAGCCAGCGGGCAAGGCGTTCGTTGCCTTGTGGTTTAGGGAAGCGGAGAGAAACCGGACAAGAGGTAAAAGATGGCGACTCTGAAAGAGTTAGAGAAGACGATGGGAGGCTCTGATTAGACAAAGGAACAGCGGTGACGGCCTTGTCTCGTGAAATGGGAGTGTCCTGTTTACAAGAGGAGGTCTGATTTTCCATATACAATAGTAGTACTACGAGCAAGCGGGCTTCAGAAGATAGAAGCGACTGGAGCTCGTTGGGTAGAAAAGAGGCAATGGGGCGAAAAGACAAGGGGAGAAGATGTGACGCGAAAGATGGAGAGGGCAAGGTGTGGGGTGGGCGGTGGGCGGACTGAAGGTACGATGACGTATGTGTGCTGTCTGTTGAACAATGACAAGAAGCAAATGGCGGATCGCAATAAAGTGCCCTTGGCCAACATAGGCTGATGAGGTTTACGTGGGAAAAGAAACGACGATGTGAGGAAAGGCAGAAGGCAAGTGGTAGAAGAAGGCAAACTAAGGAGGAGGCAAGAGGAAAGAGCAGGAAAGAGCGGGAAAGAGCCAAGTGGCGCACAAAAAAACAAGCAAAAAGATGTGGTGGTGACAAGGAGGAAGGAGGGGTTGTTTCTGTATTTGGAGTGAAGCAAGTGCTAAATAAGGGAGGACACCGGAAATCCTAGAAGCAAGCCCAGATAAGACGATATGATGTGGCCGTCGATTGGCACCGGCAGATGGACTGGTTTGCTTGGCTTTGCAACAGCAGACTTGGTTTAGAAACGTTTATGCTTGCACTCAGAAGAGACGCAAAGATTACAGGTTTGGTTGTGTCAGAGGCAAGAAGTTGTCGAGAGAAAGAAAAGCAGGGAAGGAAGAAAGAGGAGGGCAGAAAAGGAAAAGAAGTGGCCAAGAGAGAGCTACGCACAGCATATGTAGGAGTAGTAGATAAGACATCCAGCAAGCAAGCCGGCAAAATCAGGCAGAAAGACATGGAGGCTAGCACTGCCAGTGGAAGCCCGATGGTCTGTCTGCCTCTGAGGTCCTAGAGAGCAGCCCAGTTAAAGCGCTCGTTTTTTCTGCTATAAAACCCCCCCTAGCAATTACGCCACTGGACCACTAAGCCACGGCTCTGTGGCTGACAGGCAGTAGCAAAGCTATACAAGACAACAGTACGTACATCGAATCGAGCATGCGAAAGACTGGAGAGACAGGAAGAGGGGGATAGAGGTGAAGGCTGTTGTTCGCTGGACAATGTTTGTGCCTTGTCTTCACATGTTAACCAAGAAGCTCAAGATGTTGGAAGTGGGCTATCGCCGGACGGGAGGATTCAAAGAGGAAACTTGCTGGAGGGGCTTTTGGCACCTCACTTCCTGCCTGTGTTCGCTGCGGGGAATTCACACAGGGCTGCTAAGCGTTAGCGTTAGCTGAGACCTAGGCTTGGATGAAGAACAAACACAGGCCCTGTAGAATTTGGGGATTGCAGTCCTTTGGGGCCCTTCTCCCCTAAAGCTACGAAAGCTGCACAACCCCCAGGAGCCGGGGGCTATTAACGTTCTAAGGAGTACAACCTTATGCCAATCATCCATCCTTGCACAGGTAGGCTGTCACGGGAATGAATTGGCACCCGCCTGTTGATTCTGCCGCTAAGCGATTAAACCCCTTTGAGACTTTTCCGGGTTGTAATCAGACTGACCCAGCATTGAGCATCTTGTCCTGGTGAACGGCATCTGGTGCATATGAAGTAGCGCAATGTCATTAAGCTTAGTACAGCAATAACTCACTCATTCTTATCAACTTGAAAACCCTCAGAAACAGTACTGCGTGCCCGGTGCGCAGGATACTTCGAGCGTCTTTCGTGTGTCTTGCAGCTGACAATCCTTATCAACAGAAGCCCACCTGTCAGTCATGATTCCTTCAAACGGGGGCATTAGCTAATGAGGGGCTGATAGCGTAGCGTCTTTACTCTTTACATTGGTAGGTCCTCAAGATGCAATTGACGTAGAGAAAGGCGTCTGTCCCAATATCAAGCCCCCACTTTCACTTCCGCTGCACTTGGGACCGATTCATCGTCGTTCTCCTCCTCATTCTTAGTCTTCCGTCCATTGGGTGTCCGCTTCTGTCCTTCCTCCTCTTGCTCGTCGTCTTCGTCATTTCGTAAAAGCGGCTCACTTGGATCGTAGCCGACTTGCTTGATTATTCCTAGGCCTTTGGTTCTTCCTTCGCGGAATAGGAACGGCGTCCCGACGGTGATATACTCAGGTCTTTGCACAAAGCGGAAAGCTACAAGAGCCCGATCACCGGTACGGATGTATTTACGATCGAGGTCGATGATAGCACAGGTTTGTCGGACAGGGCCAATATGAAGCATGGCTTGGTAGCGTAGCTTGATAGTAGTAGCATGAAAGAGAATGAGAACTGTAGGGGGTGTTAGTTCAACATGGCATCATAGAATTTGCAGACTGGCCAGGGAAAAAAAAAAGAAACCTACCCTCTGCAACAAACTCTCGATGCACTGGCGGTGGTAGCCCGCTCTCAGGCCGTGGAAGTACCACCATACCCTTGCGTAGAAGGTCACTCCGAACCTTTCTTAGGGCAAATGATGCCGACTGGCCCGCCGATGCACCCATGACTCCAATGCGCTTACGCTCAATCGACCGCACAATGGTGGGTGTGAACTGGCCTAGACTATTGGGCCCAATCAACACGCTATCGCCAGCATGCACAACGCCAGACTTGACAATACCAGACACCACAGTGCCGATGAAGGGTACAGAGAAGATGTCATTGACATGGAACTCGAAAGGTGCCTCACTGTCGTAATTGCCGTGATGGGGTAGGATATTGAGGAAAGTGCGTACTAGATCCAAATTGGCGCCAGTGACGTTGGACACCTGGAAGACGGGACAAATACGCCTGCTCACGAACTGCGTAGCTGTATTGACACAGTCCTCGTATGTCTTGACGAAGATGGGGATTTTGCGAGCACCGGGGCTCTTGAGGATCTTTGTTAGCGACTTGAGAGTCTGCTCGAGAATATTTGGTGGGCAAATGTCAATCTTGGTGATGATAACCATGATGGGGATAGAAAGTGCTAACGCAATGCCAAGATGTTCTTTGCTCATGCCAACCAAGCCATTGTTGGCTGCGACCATCAAGAGGCAGTAATCCGGCTTGGATGATAGCAGTCCGAAGACAGTAGTCTTCAGATATCTTTCATGGCCTGCTAGATCCGAAAAGCTGATGACCTTGGCGCTGCGTGTGCCAATTTCCTCCCACGACAATTTTCGGCCCGAGTCCGACCCAACCACATGGCCTTCTATGTCAAAGCCCAGGATCTCCATTCCCACAGAGCTAGTCCGGCCGCTTTCGACCTCGTGTTTGTGTCGAAACAAATTTACTCGTGCACTACCACGACCATCATCCAGGTCGCCTTTGACCAATACACCTAGCAGCGAGCTTTTGCCGGCATCGACGTTGCCAACCACGGAGAAGCGTGTTTCAATGACCTCATCCACGGTTTGTGGTTCTCGCCGAACGAGCACTTTACCACTACAGTCGCTACCAATCGCAGCGCCTTTAGTCGACTCAGCTTCGACCGGGCCCCCGACGTGTTTAGTGAGTAGTAGTTGGCAGTGCGCGTTTCTGAGTGCTGCTGCTTCGACGAGTCGGGCATATGCTGTGTTCCAGTGTTCCAGGTTCAGGCCCATGGGCATATTGTCCTGCTCAAAGCCTAGATCAAAGACCATCTCCCCGCCGCTCTCCGCTAGGCGCTGTGCTAGCAGATTGCTTAATTGGGTCAAATGCTCCGGATTTTTGCTTAAGAGCAAATCTTTTAGGGATGTCTTTAGTGCATCGTCGCCTAGATCTAATTGTTCAAGCAGGGCATCTAGTTCGTCGTGTTGTTGGGGGTCAGCGTCGGGATTATTAGGGCTGGCATTTGTATTAGACGCAAAGGACTGCGAATCTGGACCGTTCGCGACTGTTTCTCGATGGTGGTGGACGATCTTGCGCTGTTGTTGCTCCACATACTCGGCAAAGTCACTGAGAGCCTAGCCAAAGGGAGAGAACGGTTAGAAAACAAGCGAGATTGACAGCTAAAGAGGAGACTAACTGCTTCGCCGCGCCGCCTTTCGTGTGGCAAAGGCTGGGACTTGGAAGATTTGTTGTTCATGATGTGGGGGAAAAGGAAACCACGTGAAATATGAGGCGAATGTACATAGGATGATGCTGCTCAGATGTTATCAACGTCGCGATAAAGAGAACGTGAAGAGTCACAATAAATACAAGGTAGAAAAGGCAATAAGGGTAAGAAATTTGTGATAGCAGTGCAAGATAGTAGAGGAAATATGCAGCGGGAAAGACGTCAGACTAGTTGTGGCAAGAGCGAAGGTCTCTGCTTATATGGCAGCTGTTCTGCATCACAAGAAGCGCAAAAGATCATGAAGGAAACCTAAAGAAGCCCATGTGTGAAAATAGCAACTAGTTAGCCACTAGACAGGCAGCCACCGCCGCCTATGATATTACTTTCCCAGGCTGAGCTGTTGGCCTCACCTGCAGTCACATCCCAGTCTACGTAATAATGCACAGTAGAGTCAGTATTCACTTGACCCTCGCTCAAGCTCCTTCTTCTCAAAGCTATGGCCGTCTTGAGCTACCCATCCCCAAGGTATGACAGGGGTTTCTCGGCGTGACTAACTGTTCTATTATTTGGTTTTGTTCCTGTTCGGATACATTAATTGTTTGTATCCAGTCGTTAACAAGCAATGCCTCCTTTCCCTGGACTTGACAACGGCCTAGAGCAAGATTTTCGTCTTCAACCGCATTTCTGCCTGCTGTTGTTTCGCAGCAAAACAGCGCGTTCCGGACAGGAGCAGCCGGCTGATGTCCTGGACTTGACCATATTTTGTTTATTCATCAACGTTTACGAAAAGATCACACGACGCTAGATTCATGCTTGCGAATTTAAACTCATCCAACATTACTGGAATCGCCAAGGTCAAACGACGCGGAACTTGAACTCGAATGTATTTCACGAACGGGTCCCAAAAATATCTTGAACTTGAACATATTTTACGTCACCCAAAAAAAAATCGGGTGGCAAAAGACTACTTAGAGCCACGTAAGACCGCGATCTGGCGGCATATCAATCGGGCGGTTGGTTTAGGGGTATAACGTTTGCTTCGCATCTCCTGCGAATTTGCGAAAGGTCACGGGTTCGATTCCCGTACTGTCCATTCCTTTTTGCAAGTTGACTCATGTTGATCATGACTCACATAGCCAGCCGTGTTGGAGCTTGTGACCAACCTTGTGACTAATCTCGAGACCGATCTTGACTCACGATCTTACTTCCACATGAATCTTGAACATGGTGCAAGGAGAAGGGGTGTGTGGGCGTGTGTTGGGGGGGTATTGTTCTTTTATTCAGCCTTGGAGTATAGTATATATGGTCATCAAAAATCGTTTCATCGTGGTATAATTCCCGGATTCCCACCCTCCCTCTAGTCTATTCTGTCTCTAACCATGCTTTTCACAGAGACCCAGCCGCCCTCTCTTCTGCAATCGCTTGCTTAATCCATGGGTGCTCAAGAACATGGTCAATGGTAAACCGCTCCTCAACGTTGCGATCTAGCATATGACGAATCAGGTCGATGCTATCGTCACTGACAACATACGGCACACGCAAGTCGTGGTCGATGATCTCATCAATGGTGTAGAACGGGTTCTCCTTGTAAATGATAGTGTAGAGCAGAATGCCCAGTGCCCATACATCCTGCTCTTTGCCGTTGTAAGGCTTGCCAGCAAGGACTTCAGGGGCCGCGTAGTCTGCAAATATAACTGGGAGTTAGTAGACAAGATCGGAATTCAGCGATAGAGAAAGACTCTTTCCAAAGAAAGTAACCCACCAATAGTGCCGACAAACACGTTAAACGGGCCGCTCTTAATGTATGCCGCGCTTCCAAAGTCAATCAATTTGATGACACCCTTTCCGTCGAGGATCATGTTCTCATCCTTGATATCGCGATGCACCACCTTGGCCACATTGTGGAGATGATCAACGGCTCTTGCGACTTGGAGGAAGATACTACGGCACTCAGCCTCGGACATATTTGCTGCGCGCAGCTCAATGTAGTCAAATAGGTCCATACCAGGCAGACCGTGTGGCACCATTTCGATGTAGTAATTCTCGTTATCCTCGAAGAAACACTCCATCTCAACGATGTTGGGATGTTCGTATTCAGGCCGGCGCAGATACGACATGACATGAATCTCGAGAGGTACTGTTCCTAGACGGCGGTCGCGTGTCCACGTGTCTACCAGGATGCGGCGCTTAGTTACATACTTGAGCACCGCCTTCCGGCCAGTGGTGTTGTGACGGGCGAGCTTGACTTGGCCATAGGCGCCCTGGCCCATGTCCTCAAGTATTGTATAATCGCTGATCTGAGCCTTGACACGGGTACCTGGCTTGTGGTCGGATGGGGCCGCAGCAGTAGTGGTGCCAGTGGTAGACCCATCCGCCAGCTCCTTTTTAGAGGCCTCAGACAAAGTGATTTGTTCTTTAGCCGCGGAAGCTGAATCACCATCAGGCTTGATAGAAATTATAGGCTTTGACTCAGTAGGCACGGGCTTGCTAGTGGCCGTGGTTTCTGTTTTGCCATCCAAGGATAGCGGGGGTACTATGCCAAGCAGAGCCTTAGGCGAGGGCTGCTTAGGCTCAATAGGCTCGTCGGAATCAGAGTGCATGTCGACGGGACTACGAGACTCAAGCTGGCCAGGCGAGGGCTGATGCAGAGGCGACATGGTTGCAACTACGGGCGGAGTGCCATGCTCGTGAGGGACCTGGCTACAATGCAAATGGCGAGAGTACGTTACCCATAAAGCATAGACAGTCTCTACAGCCTGCTGAGGCTTGGTGGTAGGCGACATTGACAAGACCTCATCTTCTTCGTCAACTTCTTCTAGGCTGCCGCTGCGCACGCCATTAACCTGCTTCTCCCCCTGGATGATACGCATTTGGACATCGACTTTGAGCTCTGAGCCATCGCGATGCTTGGCAGGGATCCCCATAGGGTACAAGAAGGCATTCGATGCATCTGGCTGGTGTTCACGCAAGGCAAGCAAGGCCGAAGCTTTGCGAAAACTAGTTTCTGGAATAACCAACCCAGGGGCAAGATCGACGCCATCTTCCTCAGTCAGAATTTTGAGCAGCTTGTCAAAGTTGGTGACCAAAGAAGAAATAGGCTTTCCATCGGGCTTTTCCCAGCCAAAAAGAGAGCCGCAGAATACAGAGTTTGTGCTCTTGACCGCGAGTGTCTCCGGCGAGATGACAATGATACCAGCCATGTGGGGGAAGCTAGAGACACGAAGCTCCAGCGACCCACGCACCTGTTCAACAGTACATGGAATGTTGACCTTGTTTGAGTAAGGGCAAGTGTAGAATCTGCGACGCGCAATTTGGGCATAGTCAATCGGGCCTTCTCTGGGATCGATTCCCTGGCGTGGGATTCGTGGAATTAACACATTGGCCGGCATCCCAGGTTTGATAGACTCGGTGCCCCAGACCGTCTGGCATGCTCCGGTGACTTTTTCGATGGTCCCACTAGCATTAAGCGTGATGATGGCCGAATCCTCGTGGATTTCTTCTACAACCCAAATTAGGCCCACGCGCTTTTCCTTGACCCAAATACTGGCAGACCCAGTGATGCCATTGCGCTTCTGAATGGGGACGACGTCACCGCACAACAAAACACCACGAGAGAGATTGTTGCGATGATGTGTGGCAGTACGAGTCCGCGGAGGGTTAGGATCCCCGTTGTGCACAGTTTGGGCTCTTCTAGACGCCTTAGTACCTGTAGGCATGATAGAGCCGGGAGCACCCATTAAACGAGAAGCGATTCCAGACTGAGTACCTATCAATGCCGAGGCCGCCGCAGCGGCAGCGGTTGGTGCGTTTAACCGGTTTGTCTCATCCTTTTCCGCCTCAGCTGGGTCAAGATAGCGCAGTTTCTTTTCCAGCCAGGCTCTACGCTCTTCCTGGACAACCTCAAGGATACCAATCTTGCGGATTTCGGTCTTGGTCACGCCGAACAAAAGGCAGGCCAGGTCATTGGCTGATAAAATGGTCCACGGCGGCTTAGCCTCTGTGGTGAAAATAGCTTGGGCAGCAGGAACCCAGCGAGTGTTGTGTCCATGAACACTAGACATTGTTCGTGAGGGGAAAGCAGACAGTATGGGCGATGACGTTTCCAACCCATCGACAGTGGGGTGTTTCTCGAGGAAAGTTTGCTCAGAGGCAGGTACTTTGGAAGGTACTACACTGGGTAAGACATCGGTTAAGGTGCGCTTTAGTAAGGATGGCCTGGCGGGGGCTATAGTCGGTCGAGGACGAGGGTCGCTATGAGAACTGGAATCATCAATGGCCTTGGGGGATTTGCTAGAGACGGATGGCGACGAGGTATCTTGTTGATGGCTGATTTCGGGGTGAACCTCCAAATCCTCGGGAATGACTTGAGAGGCAAGAGTAGCATGTGAATCGAGAGCGATGCGCTCAGGGCTGGCAGTGCGAGGCCCAAAGGCAAAGCCGAATCCGCGATCTATTAGGCCATGCTTGTTGACGTCACGAAGATCAACCATGCTGGAAGAACCATGGAGGTGATCGTGGGACAGGTGTGCATGAGCTGATCGAGAGCTATCTGGATCTTCGCCAGTCATCCAGCGAAGACCGCGATGTGACGTTTGGCGGTTTTCATCTGTCTGGGCAAAGGAAAAGGAATGTAGAGACTCAGAGGGGAAGCGGGAGAGGTCTTCCAAGAAGAGAGGAGAATTAGGCCCGGGCCCAGGGCCGTTGCCGTTGCTAGGGCCAGGCAAAGATATTTGCATGGAAGCGGATCTTATTGCGGCAAGAGAGGGGCTTCTCGAAGGAGGTGCGGAGGGGTGGGCATGGGTCCGGACAGAATGCTGTTGCCGGATTCGCCGCAAGGCCGAGAAGCCATGTTGGTCGTGTTGGGTGATGATGGGCGATCTAGGGAAGCATGGGGTGTGTGAGTTTCAAGAGAGCATAGACAGCGCAAGTGTGGGCGTGGGGCAAAGATGGAGGAGAGAGGATTGTGGGTAGTTATGTGGATAAAGGTAGAGACAAAAATAAAGCCGAGCGGAGGGGCACAGAAACAGAAAAGACAGTGGTAATGGACGAAGGCTTACCTGGAAGCCGCTTCTAGCTCGGCGGTCGCATCTGCAGAGTGCCTTAGGCGGGAACGGTCCAGGCCGCCGCCGTCCAACGTGGAAGCAGAGATAGAAGCAGAGGCAGGGCTCGCACTCGAGACAGGACTAGAGACAGAAGCAGCGGCAGTGGCGGTAGCAGCAATGCTCAACAAACTGCCTGTGCTACGGTTTTTCGGGAGTTGTAGAGGCGGTAAGAACGAGGCACGGACTGGGTCTAGGTCGGCATCGGGCTTTTCAGGCTGGACATGTGGTTGTGATAAGGAGGGCGGTTGATTTTGGATGTGACTCTGACTGTGGCTGCTTTGGCTACAAGAATGACCTGAGACTGAGATGTGGTCGTCGATTGCCATGGCTGAGGAAGGCGATAAATACCAAGAATGAGCGAGAAAGAAATGCAGAACGAGAGGAGAAATATAAGGACGACCGTCGATGAGGCTACAGAGCGTGGCGCCTGGATGGAAAATGGGAGAGAGGCGGCAGACAAGAAGTCAGTATAGAAGGATTGAGTTGAGGTGGTGCAGCAATAGAGAGAAATAAATGAAGGAGATAGAGAAAGTGTGTATATGATAACGCAAATATCGGCAAGGAAGAATAAGAAAAGCGGCCAAAAAATGAGGGAGAAAATTAAGGGAATAAAAATGGAAGGAAAAGAGTGAGGCAGAAACTGACTTACGATCGTGGCTTGTTGTTTTCTATTCTTGCTCCCAACTAAAAAAAATATTAAAAACAGAACAGCAGGACAACAGAAAAATTGAAGCCCCAGAAAAGACGCCTAGCAAGAGCAGTGGAATTCCGCCCACTGTCCCAGAAGAAGCGCACGCCAGGGGGTTTTAGGGTGCGTGCAGGCACATGCGTGTGTTCACAGGCTTGTAAAACAGCATAAAACAGCGACAAGGGCCCTGAAACCGCCTAAAAGCCACTGTAAGCAAGGAAGGCCAAAAGATTTGCAGGTGGAGAGCGGCCAAGAAGGGGAGAGAGGGAGATTGAATGCAGCCCAAAGAGGGGTTGAAAGAGGCAATTAAAAAGGGAAGGGAAATGCAGAGGGAAAAGGGAACAATAAGTGAAAAGTCTGGAAATGAAGGTGTAGATAGATAGGCAAGAGATGATCGTGTGTCAGCTAGTGAGTAGTCTTCTGGGCTGGCAGTTGATTTTTGCTACAGGCAAAAGGGACCGCCAGAACGAGGAAGGCAAGGCTTTGCTGATATGACAAGGAATTCATCCGCCAACGAAGAAAACAACAGAGAAGAATTTTCTAGTGCACGAAGAAAATAATTAAAAAGCAATAATTTTGCGTTCAGGGTTCAAGGGGAGACGCAAACACCACTGAACAAAGACCAGCCGGCTAATGTAGACAAACTTTTGACACATGGATCGTGAGAATTAAGGTTACTACTAGGAGAGTAGCACTGCCTGGAGATCTGGTGAAAGACTAGGTCTTTATGTACGCAGTCTCACACATCAACCCACCGTCACGAAGCCGCACCCGGAAATCAAAAAAACCGTAAGACGCCAACATAGCCTGTTCCCGGCAGCCAGCCTGTGGGCGCATCAACAAACGCTTCGTCGCATGCATGTGTCTAGCCAAGGGGGACGGCAGGGACCATCAGCAGGCTAACGGCCCAAAACAGGCCTTTTCGTGGGGCTTGTGGCAAGGAAGCTTTTTTAGCTCTCTTCTTGTTCTCTTCGCTTTTTAGAGGGCGTACTTTGAGTGCTTGATCACCAGACTCGCTAGCTGTTCGCCTATCCGTTCACCCAGGGTTGGCTGTTTTACACAGGGCCCACTTACTGGGGTAGACTAGTGAGGGGCATTGACGTCATTGTTGACATCCAAGGCAGAAAAGGATGAAAGAGAATCAAGGAAATCCAGGTAAAGCAGGGCAAAATCGAGCAACGTCAAGGAAATCCAAACGCGCATCTCGTTGCCTCGCTATCTTTTCCAAGTCCCCAGCTCATTAAAACGCCATCGTCCACACCCCCCGTCCCCCATGCAGTCTTGGACGCAGAAGCTGGCCCGTCTCTCCCTCCGTGTTTGCTCGTCTTCTGTCGCAAACACAGCACCCTTTCGATCGGCGTGTATCATCTCATCAAGGCCTAGTGGCGCGCTAGACTGTTGGGCCCGTCGGCATGAGCCGCCGCTGCAGCAGCATTTGCCTGTCCCTTTTCAGAGTCTAGGGTTAGGGTTGCATTAACATCCTTGCCGCCTCTCCTTCGAGCACTAACACATGTAGATGCACACATTCCTCCTTGTCTCTTGTGTCTATCCCCATTTCATCTACCAAGCAGCCATCCCTCCTTTCATATGCCCCCTTGCCCTTTTGTCTCATGCCCTCCGTTGCTTCCCCCTTAGGCATACATCAACTCTGCGTTGGCTCGGAAGTTGCACTGGCATTTGCACTCCGGAACTGGACATTCGCTCATACGAGCAAACCACTGCCGTGCATGGTCTAAGTGTAGCACATGTTCGCAACGCAGGCAAAAACTCGGAAATCTCGCCGCTGCACGCACTGCCGGATCGGCCGAGGTTTCGGGTCGATCCGAACGCGGCATGCCTACAATCTCCAGGCAAACCACGCAACGTGGCAGGTTGCGCCCACACTGCGGGCAGCTAATTCCAGCCGCCACAGCCGCAACCGTCAGTGGGTTGCTTATTGAGGCCCCGCCGCTGCTGCCACTCCCACCCACCGATGGCCCTTTGTTCGGCCCCGGCGTCATCACTCCGCTTCCATTTCCCCCTCCTCCAAGCCCCGGGGGCGATGCAGAGGTTTGGTGGACGAGAGCGGGGGATGGAGCAGGCGATGAAACTCCACGGTGGCCAAGGCCCGAGCCTGAGCCGTGATGGTGATGTTGGTGCTGGTGCTGGCTTGGGATTGTGGGCGATCGCAGTTCTTCGCGACGGCCGGGCTGTGCGTCGCAAAAGGCGCAGCGCAGAGCAATCTGCCGCCCTGACGGTTTAAGCCCGGGCCGGCTAGATGCATCGCGTTTGCTAAGTTTGGTGCTTTCGACATCATACTTAGTGCGCTGCAGAAACGCTTTGTGTCTCTGCAGATAGGCCCTATAGGCAGTACGCCACGCGTGTGCGCGGAAATCGTCGACGTAGCGAGGCGCAAAGATCGCGCAAACTAACGTCGCCGTCTGGTAATCCCCGAACTTGGCTACATATTTGGCCAGGATCTCAATCATCTTGGCGCCCAGGCCTGTGAGGACCACACCCTCAATATCACCCGTCTCCGCAGCAGAAGCCACCTCAGACTCCAGCCACTGTGTCAATTCAGTATCCTTGAGATTCCGCACAGCTACATAAGTCCGGTCGGCCAGGGGGAGACTCTTTTGGTTCGCGATAGTCCGCCAGTCACCCGTAGCAATCAGTGATGAAATAGCACGCAAGTATGGGTCTGTCTTGCTTGCTACCCTTTCATCAAAGTCCAATTGTGCCTTTGCCATGGACCGTTCTTCACGTCCCATCAACTGTAGGGCTAAGGAGACAAAAAGTAATTCAGGGTGCTTGCTGCTAGCATGCTTCAACAAGTCAACAGCCTGTTGCGTATTGCCCCTGAACAACGCCCGTGCAGCAGCCCGTGTGTAAACTGTTGTTGGGAATTCCGGAAGGACGTCATGGAACGAATCACTGCCTTCAGGTGCACCCTCGCCCCATGTGCAGATTGAAAGGCAGATCTGTCTATGATTGGGCCACTGTGTGTCAATGCCATCATACCGTGGTAGCCGCCGCTTTTTGCAAAGAGAGCCAATATGCCGTTCCCAAACACCACGATCAATGTCCGAAGACCCCCCAATAGTAATTCTTGCAGAGGGTTTTAGGCCTGTGGAATTTGCGTTAGCGCATGTTGTGTAATGCGTAAAGAGTAACAACATAGCATGGCACATCTTACCCAAGTCATTCTTCCAAATAGAGTAGACACCCAGATAGCTTAGATCAAGCGGATGGACGCCCATATCCGTGTCGCCAGCGGCCACTTCCGCATCTTTTTAGCACCAGGTTAGCGTTAGCACTGATGATCGCGCGCCACAAGCTTTTTGGTCTTCTTGCTCACCTGCTATCCATTCCCACAAGTTCCGTAGCCAAGGATCATCCGTCACCACTTCGGCGTTGCGCTTAGCGTTAAACAAGTACTTTTCCTTTGCTCGGAGGAGCATCACATGATCAATAGTCTCGTAGGCTTCTCTGGGAAGCCCTTTTGTGCGCATAAGAATCGTCAGCAACTCCTCATGGATTTCACGACATGAAATTAGCCCGCTATTCCTAGGCTTGTTCTTCTCCTTTTCGGTCGGCAAGCTCTTGGGCGATGGAGTTGCAATTTCTTTTGCAAAGTCGCGCAGGACTTTGAGCTTTCCAGCTACCGTGGTCGCCTCTGCAAATGTACTTGGCAACGGCCTGTCCGCGGCATCGACATCGGTGATAGTCGCCCCCGACGCATTTTTAGGCTGTACGGCACCTGCCATGATGGCTACAAGATTGGCTCGCTGTGCGCCAAAAATGGGAATTTCCGAGAGTGCCTGGTCAACAAGCAGAGGGCCAAGCATGGTAGATACTTGAGGCGGTTCAAAATGCATGATATCATGATATGGCTCTTTCTCAGCTAGACCACGATGAGGCGGTTTCCAAGGCACGAGATTGAACAGGTGGTTGGAAGCATTTGATGGCTGCTCCAGGATATCGAACTTGCCGTTTGCCCTCAGTACCAGCATACGCGGCCGTAGCACAGGATTCTGAAGTGACACCCAGTCAAACGAAACAATGCGGTCATTCTTGCGGCCAGAGCCAAAGCGTGATACGTCCATGTCATGTGACTTGTAGACTTCCAAAAGCTCTGCAGATGGCGAGCCGCCCGAGTCAACCTGGTCGCTAATCCGCTCTTTGTTCGTTTGGAGCACCTTGAGTTGGCCGGTTCTCGACAGGATTCCCAACATTCCGCGGCGATCTCGGCAGAATCGCAGCGAGCGAATGTCGGAGTGCATGCTGTCGCTGATAGAGACCTCATTGTCCACGTCGACAATACGGTCCAGCTTCAGAGCAGCACCATAAGGGACGCTTTCGTCTTCCACTGCGCGGGCATATGTTGCTGACTGCACGGGTTTATTGGCAGCACGGCGGTCCCATATCATGATACCAGGCTGGTCCAGCGCAGAAGAGGCAAAGTAATTTTGGTCAGAGTGGTCGATTGCTAGATTATTGTTGCACTTTGTATGGAATGTGGCAACAGACGTAGGGCCTGTTTACATGTCAGAATTCGTTTAGATCTTCCCCTGCGCACACGTCAATAGTTTCAGGCCTACCTCGAAGATCGTGTATTCGCAGCCCTTGGCCCTTGATGCCGACAACCAAGGTATCTGGGTGGTCATCAAAGAAGCGGATACTTGATACCGACACGCTAGGCTCTAGCTTTATTGCTGACTCTGCAAATGCGGAGTGGTCCTTTTGGAAACCACTAATCCGTGCATCCAACCGAGTCAGGTGACCCAAGTCCCAGATATGAAGACACTGATCCATTCTCACACGCTCTAGGCCAACAGCCAGTTTGCATTGTAGATTGAAAGCAACAGCCTGACACACACGCACCATTTTCAAGCCCAGTTCGACATAGTCATTGGAATTGTCGTCTACTCGAAGCAAATTGACCACGCCAGCAGCTGTGCCCACGGCCAAAAGACCTGGTGATGTGTGCGACCAATCATATGTCGTTAATGGCGGAATGTCTTCATATCTAGAAATAGGCTGATAGTCAAAAGAGCCCTGCTTGGCGCGGCCGGTTGGCTTGTAAACTTGCACAACTCGATGCTGGAGATTGATGTGCATAAAGCTCTCATGAGCCGGGTGAGGGCACCATTTCACGAGGCCTGAGTCCATTCGATCCATCATTCTGAGGTTGCGACGGCCAAGTGGGTTGAGCCTAGGGGATCGTGTTGTATTTTCTTGTATAACTATGTTCTTATAACAGAGTGTGCGCGAGTATCACAGAGCTCAGAGCTCCTAGTGAGAAAGCCGTGACCGTGTCAGTCAGGCACTATGTCATGAGACTGTGGAGAGAAGAGGCGGCACAGAATGGAGTGTATGTCTTAGGAGATACAGAGCTGCAATTAGTGTTGGCTACCGTTCGAGTATCATGATTCAGCGTCCCCAAGGCATTAATTGTAGTTAGAAGCTTGCAGTTGGCTCACCAGATACTGATTGCGGACGGAAGTGGGCCTCTCGAGCTTGGGGTTAGATGGCTGTGTATTAGCCGATATTTAGCCTCTTATCGCAAGCCCAGCTTATCGCCCCGCCTAAATTTTGAGAGAGCTGGATTTTGCGCCTGTTTGTTTTGTTCAGGCTAACTTTTGGCTTCAGTTTCTGAAAAGCAAGCTTCATTGAATTCTCACCAACATCCAAATCTTCTTTGCGATCGCATTTCGCAACTACCACCATTAGCCCAGCTAAATAGACCCTCATTGTTGCCACCAAAGATACCAATCCCTGAACGCCAGCCACTACAATGCCTCGATCCGAATACAGAGGTCGTCCTCGCCTAGACGGCAACGCAGATGATGATGGCACTGCAACTCATCCTATGTGGAAGGGCAAGACGCACAAGGCTAAGGACGGAACACTAAACGGCATGAAGAAGCGCACACGTACGATCGAGCGCCAGTTCAAACGTGGTGTCGACATGCCAGCAACAGTACGCAACGAGCTGGAGCGTGAGCTGCGGTCGCTGAAGGCAAGCATTGGAGCCATTGAGAATCGGCGAAATCGCAGCCATATGATTAAAAAGTACCACATGGTTCGATTTTTCGGTGAGCTCATCTTGAACCGGGTGGCTTTGTGTCTTGTGTCTTACTCGCTCGGCTAGCCCTCGCTACTACCATCCTGTAGTGCACGCACTAACTACCTTTGCAACTGTCTTCTAGAGCGCCAAAAAGCCTCCCGCAAACTTAAAAAGGCTCAAAAAGCTCTGATCGACTCTCCCGACGACAAGAAAATCAAGCAAGATATCCACGTGTATGGGATCGATCATGACTACACACACTACTATCCGTTTTTGGAGCGTTACATCAGCTTATATGCGAACAAGGGCGAGGAGGAATCCAACACGGTGCCACCCGGCCATGTGCCGGTGCCTGGACTAAAGGGGGTCCAGAGACCGCCGATATGGTCGGTTGTGGCGGAAGCAAAAAAGCTGGGTCTCCCAGCACTAGAAAGGCTGCGGGATAGGCTGTCAAGCGATGTAGATCCGCTGCAAGAGCCGGGACATGAAGCCACGGAGGGCAAGGAAGAAAAGAAACAGGCAAAGCTAAAGGGGAAGAAGGGCAAGGAGAAGAAAGATGACAAGAGCAAAGGGGAGAGGAAAGGAGAAAAGACGGCGGTCGCGGCAGCGGCAGACTCCAGCGATAGTGGAGACGATAGCGATGGCGGCTTTTTTGAGTGAAATGCTGCAGGTCTTTATTGGGTTTTGTCTTGTTCTGTAGGGCTCGTATCCTTACCAGCTCTTGCATCTGGCCAGCCGCCAAGTGATGAGCTGACTGGCAGCCAGAGAGTTAAGCTTCAGTTATCTTTTTTTTTCCGCTGGGAATACAACAGGGCTAGTTGGACAAAAGAGGATGTGCACCGCACCCAACAGCTGTTTCTAGGTTTGGGACATTGACAGGATCTGTGTGTAACTTTAGGACATTTATTTGTATTGGCTTTTTTATTGATGAGATATCGTGATAAGCCTACTTGCGCGCGAGGATGTCATTCACTCAAAGTCTCAACTATGACTAGGAGTGCCACAAAATCTTTTCAGCCCAGCATAAGCCAGCTACCAGCTAATAGAGCCGCCATATCACACGATTAACAAGCGGCACTGTTTAAAGTACTTCTTAATCAACTGATGAGCTATAAAAAGGAACTTTGGTACATGGGCCATTTTATGTGGGTCAGCTTCGAAACTTTCATCCCACACAAACAACATCGAGCTTGTTTGCCGACGCAACTTGTTCCCCGCATGCAGCGCTTCTTTTCCATGTCCCTAGATTCACCCACCTAATTGCTAGTATCTCATTACTCGGTCTCATACTCTATCTCTCAATCTCATACTCAATCTCACTCTCAATCTCACATCCTATCTTGCAACATTCATCTCTCCCCCCGAATTCAAGCCATCCATCCACCCACCCACTCACTATGTCTCAGGCTCACCCAATCCAGTGGTCCAAGGTCGTCGAGTGGGCTCAAATTCGTGCAGCCAACAGTGCTGTTAAGCCACCTATCTTCGGGTCCGCGGAGGAGCAGGTCGTTGCTTTGCTTCCTGCCATGCTCCAAGAGCTGGGAGACCCGACCAAAACCATCTTCTCAGACCCAGATGTTACGCCCTGCAATTGGATTGGATATTTCAAGGGTATGTTTCTTATTCCAGCTTGTCAGTGTTTTCCACGCAGTTCGGTGCTAACATTCGACATGCTTTACAAAGAAATCTTTGATCCGCGAGCTATATTAGACTCTCCAGAGGAAAAGTGCAAGGTGTTCCACCATGGTAAAAATGCTGGCGAGCTGCACAAGTGGCACGTATCTCTTCGGATTGACGATGTCATTATTCCCAATGAAACCATCGGCTTCATTGCCAGTGAGCCCTATTATTTCTCTGCTAAGAAGGTTCGTTGTGTGGTTCTGCCCTCTTGTCCAATCTCTCCTCACACATCTGGCAACTTGCTGACACTAATTCTCTCAACAGAAAGCCAAGCAGTACGCCTATTTCTGCGCTAGCCTTCATTACCTGAAGCTCGGAAGCGCCAAAATCACGGCTCAATTGATCCAAGAAATTCGGGATGTGCTTCATAAAAATCCTTGCCTCGTCACTGCTGAAATTGAGTCAGCCCTAACTGCAGCTCAATCTGCGCAGTCGGCCCCAAAGGCTCCTACCAGCGTTTCTACAGCTCTTCCAACTGACCCTTCTGTAGCCAAAGACACGGCTCCTCCACAGCCTCCTTCTACCAACAACTCCCACCCCATCCAAAACGGCAAGCTTTTAAAGCATGACAGAACTCCTGAGTCGCCAAAGTCATCTTCCTTGGGGACGCCCCAGGCTCATTCTCCTGCCAATCCCAACAAGCGCCGGGAGTTAAACCCAGATGATGAGGAAATTGCTCATACTAGAGAGCGCGTTAGGGAAATGTGCCATGTGTTATCCATCGAGATGCCCCAGGTCGCTTATACTATCAAATCTGCCCCGAACAGCAAGCCTTCAATATCAGCAAAACTCCAATTCAAGAATGGTCAGAACTTTTTGTTTCCTAATGACTTTGTGGTCTTTGACAAGTATGACAAGAAGGCTGCCGAACAGAACCTGTGGGACGATTTCATTCCGTCTCTAGACAAGCTAATGGAGACTCATACGATGGTTTCATAATGTTGCTCTGAATACTTTCTACAGCATGCTACTAGACTTAATTTACAAGCACTAAAAATGACATATATTCTCTTCATCATTTCAATCTATGAATCTTGCTGTCCCCCCTCATCCGTTTATTTATGTCTCACTTCTTACTACCCACACTCCGGTTCTTACCCGCCGGTACCTTGATCTCCAGGCCTGCCGGCAAGTCCGCCAACTTCTCACCGTTGTCCACCAATACGCCGACATTATTCTTAATTCCCTCAGCCCTAGCAAAGTACTTTAGTGGAATCAGCCCATTCGCATCTCCTTCTGTCAACACCACACCATTAGTGCTCAACCACCATTGCATCGCACCGTCACGCAAGCTCGTTTCCACGTCAATCTGCACTACCAGCTCCACATCTTTCCGCATGCCGCTAATGACACCCACATCGGATCCGGGAATTCCAGTTGCACAATGTACGTGATTACGTTTCATCCGACTAAGCCCGCCCTTTTGCACAATGGCGTCCCAGAAGGCATAGTAAGTGCCGTGCAATACGCGTGCCGGCACATTTTTAGCAGCGAGCGAAATCTCAGTCAGCATTGCGCTGGAGTCCAGCGTGATCGAGTGGCCCTGGTTGGCTCGAATCAGCCAGTGGCTGGCATCGGACGAATCGTCGTTCTCGGCATTAGGATTAGTGGAGGGGTTTGCTTTCATGGAGAAGCGCTGTTTAGCGTTGTCTCTAGTGCATGTCTTGACATCGTCGACAGTGACTTTTTCGGACTTGAGGGGGCCCCATGCAAGCTGTGTTTTAGGCAGTAGTGGTTAGCTATGTTGCTGCTTCCTGCCATGCTCTCAAGTCCCAAAGAAACTAGATGCATTGTGTCACTAGACTCTCGCAAATCAATACAAAACTTACCACTTTGTCCAGCGGCGCAAACCCTGCCGGGTCAAGCTGAATCCCCGCGCTCATTGCTTTGTGTCTCAATAACCTTGACAATGCCCTTGATACTTTTTCTTCCCGCCCACCAGAGCCTGGCCCTCGGCCACCCCGACCACCCCTGCGATTCCCGCGTTGGCTTGTCCGCTCATCATGAGGCTCTTGTGCGCCCACATCATCTACCGCCTCATTTCTAAGCGCATGTGGAGCTTCCATCATGGTGCGCAATGTACTGGTCGTATTGTGCTTCAAAATAGCGAAGCTACAATTATCGGGATTTTCCTTAGTATGAGATTCTAGCCCATGCGTGCAAACTATAGTTGCTTACCTAAATGTCCATAGGAGATATCCTAGGTCTAGGAATTTAGTCAAAAGCTTAGAATTAATTCATGCAAATGAGAATCTGAGAAATCCACTGACCCCACATTGTGGTAAGCCGGTTTAACCCTAACGCGTTGATCTTGTAGAGCACTAACCCTACCAAAAATTAGCTCAGCATTAGTCTTGTGGAACTCAAATAATTTATGGTGATTTCTGCACAACTTACGTCACATCTGGCTCGACAATCAACACTAGGACGCCAACCTTTATTACAGTGTCAAAGATGCGATGGTCTTTTGGGCAACATACTTATACTACAGAATGATGTTTTCTTCCCATGTTCACGTTGTTCGTTATAGAAGAACGAATTTATAGCTAGCTTGGTTCGTCCTATTCCTGGAAGTGTCGATCTATTCTGAAACTTAGTTCAGCAGGTTGCGCTATTTGAGCCTCCACGAGTCATCTCCGTTGTGGTTGGGTGCGAAGGGCATACCGTGTCCAGGTCACCAGCATTAACAATAGCACTAGTATACACACATCCTGTCCCCTGGAATAGCCCAGGGAACTGAGGAAAATAGGACAAAGAGCCACCGGAATGGGCGGTGTCTTGACCCCTTTCCTATTTCTTTTCCCGTCCCTGTTCCCATACCCTTTCTCGATTTGACAGCGTAGCTTAAGTTAACGTTTGCATGCCGTTTCCTGGAAGGCCCTGAAATGGTCTTGCTTTGAAAATGCATTCGACAGGATATCGCGACCAGCTTTTGACTGCGTTGTCACTTTGAGATGCCTAGCGAGCCCCCTTATAGCAGGTGGTCTATTGTCGATCAAGGCTGTCCAGGAAATGTCAGGGGGTGGGGTTTTGGTTGGCAGGGATTATAACACTTGAAAGGTACGAAACGCAGACAGGAGAAGCTTCCCAGGGCTTGACCCTTGACTCCTAGGGGACGGGCGAGTTTTGCCGTCCATCGCTGAGTGAATTGAAGAGGGGCAAACTACCTTAAGGAGTAATCTTGAGAAATTGGGGAGTTGTCTGATGAGAATCCGAGCCTTTTGTTTGAAGAGGCACAACCAACACTCATTTATGTTCTGAGGCACTTGGCTGGTAAAAAGTATGTATGCCTGTTCAAGCGAGAGAAAAACAAACGACATGGCGAAACAAAACGAACTGGACAGGGCAAGGGAGAGAGTAAGGTAAGGGCAGATGGCCAAGCAGAGGCAGTCGTAGATGATGTGATGGTACATGTGCAGGCGCATTTTGATGCATGTTGCATGTGGCCCTATTGCATGTTTGCCTGTACTGGAGATAAGCCCTGTGTAGCAGATAGAGTGGTTTCGGTTGTGCACAGGGCTCATATGTACGCGCTTGCATCTATTCGCCCCTACATGTATGCACATATTACATATGCATATATGATATGTAATTATGCTTCCTCGCACCCGCCACGGGCCAAGTTGCTATGGCAGAGTCCTGTGTAATAAAAGGGGATTTAGCTTGTGCTTCTGCGAATTCGAAAAACAGACAACGAAGATAGTGCCCAGGTCGCAACATTTGACGAGTTGATACAGGCCACACAACCTCGCTCAATCACATTGAGGCAGGCCGGTCCAGACCACAAAGAGTTAGTGGGATTTCAAGGATCATGTCCCTGAACATTACAAAGTGAAGATCTGGCATTGATCCTGGAATGATAACAGGGTACAAACGAGAAAGGGTCGGCCCTTAGAAACGTGAGGCTTGAGATGTGAAAGTGTTGGCGAGATTTGTGGTGAGTTTGGAAGAGGAAAAAGAAGGATGAAAGAAGATGAAGGAGGGATAACGGAGAGGGGAAGAGGGAGAGGAGCGAGGGTAGCTGCAGAAAAAGGAGCTGGACATTTAGATAAGCTGAGGTGGGTTAATGTCAGCCCAAACCGTGCAAACAGAAGCGACGGAAGATGGAACAAGCAAAAATGAAGTAATTACCAGCAGCAGTAACACTGTAGCAGTGCATATGCATACTTTGATTACAGGCAGCTGCTGTTTTGGCCACTAGCCCAGGAGAAAAATCTAAAAATCTGTACGCTTTATTTTCCTTGCTTGGAACGCTGCATAGTGCTACATCATCGTCTTTCTGTGCAATTGCTAGTTTTGGGGTCGTGATTCCCCTCCCTCCTTTCTGGCTTTTGATCTCTTCTTGCCTCTTGTCTTTCTAGTCAAACCTTGCTTCCCCTCCAAATTTCCATCTCTCCTCTTTTTTCCTTTCGCTTGTTTCAATCTCTACTTTGCTTTCTGTTTTTATTTTGCTGCTCAATTTTTATTCAGTGCCTTTTTTTGTGCTCTCTGCGATTCTTATTTTACCCTTAAAATTTTCTCCTCTATCCTCCACCTTCGTTTCTTGGAAACCTTTCTTGGTCCTAATACACACAATCAATAGCCCTACTAGCCAAACAACAAACAAGCTCCCAACTAGTTCGACGAACACAACTCCCCCAACAAAAACACCGCTTTTCGAACAACCCCGAAGCTCAACCTCTGACATCGCCATAAAGCCTTGGGCTCAAAAATCTGATCGAAGAAACTCCAGCCTCTGTTGACCCCATTTAGCGGCTTCTTTTGCAGCGCTTGTGACACTCTACCGTGCGCCTGGTCCGCTGTATATTGAACGGCAAAAGATAACGATTCCTTTTTACTCGAAAGCCAACCCCATCAGCAGAAAGCCCACTACATTATATACTTTGTAAAGCACATTGGCAAGCAGATGAAAGACGAGTACCGGCCCGCGTCACTTTCGAGTTGGTGAATTTCATGTAAGTCGTTTTTCCTTCTTTTATTTCTCCTAGTTAGCCCCAACATTCTAGGCTCCTCGCTACATTCTTCATTTGAAGAATCGCATTGTGAGAGTTGCAATTAGTTTAGCGGTAGCTTAACAAGCACAATGAGCACGACACACAAAGACCTAGACGGACGACAACATCGACGAATCTTTCTCCACACTTGTGAACTGTCACCAAGATCCAAAAACCCTTCGTGTCGCTGACAAAAAGCCAAGTCTTCAATTCAACTCGAACTTCCTAAAGCAAAACGCTCGGACCCGTTATCACTACTTTCAGCAAAAAATACGTCAAAACTTCACTCTGAAACAGTCCCGACGTTAGTACCCGTCAATTTGCTTTCTTGACATCTTAGCGTCAGCTTGTCATAAAGACTCGCCGGTCCTTGGTGTGTCCGATCCGCCAACAACAAATCTTTGACTCTCAATCTCGTGCGACTTCATTGTCTCAGCGTTGGGCTATTTGGCTTCCACTATTACTACTTCTTTTATAACACAAACCATCAACCCGCAAGGCACTGATGCGATCATAGATTCTGCACCAGACAAAAGTTTCTTTGCGGTAATAATGGAGTCCAATATGACCACAGGGCCTCATTTCTCTCCAGCCAACGCAAACTCTTCGCGTCAAAACTTTAAGCTGCAAGGGTCTTCTAATTCTTCGACAGGCGAATCTAGTCCTCAACAAACATCTCTGCACTCACCCTTCGCCACAAACACACTAGCAGCAACTGCACTGGTCTTGTCTCAAACCGAACAGCCAAAAGCTAGCACCAATAGCCCTATTGCACCCACCAACGTTGCGCAAACCACCACATCTTCGCCCAAATCTGTGGCTACGGCCAATACCGCTACTACCAACACGACCCAAAGCTCTGCGGTATTTACCTCATCATTCTTCTCTGCCTCAACTTCGCATCTGGACGACGATCTTTGCAGCCAAGCAGCATCAGCAACCTCTTCTTCTACCCGACTCCCTTTCTTGCGCCCACAACAGCAAGGCTTGCAATCGTCTCAGACGTTCAACGCCCTTGATCTCGACTCATCGCACTCGAGAAATTTGCATCTCCATCGGCAGAATAACAACTCCTCAAAACTGCCGACTTTCCGCTTTGCTGATCTTGTTTCTCCTCCTGGGCTGTTACAACCTTTACCGACATCGTCTCCGCAATCAGTCGAAGGATCTCTCCCTCCATCGACTTCTGCGACTCGCGCTTTACCTGTGGCTAAGAGTCATCGTCGCGGGAAATCAGAAAACATACCACCCAAACCATCACTGCTTTTTAAGTCGGCTACTGCCCCTGTTGGCTCTCTCAGCGTCGAGCTAAAGGCGGCTCCAACTGTTGTTACTACAGTGTCAGCCTCAGCGTCGGGATTGAATTGTGTTTTATCGCCTGCATCAACGGGAAATTCTGCGCCTCAACGACTTCAATCAGTACTGAAAAAACCACGCGAGAACCAATCACCCAAGACTACGCGATTGCCACCACAAGCTCGGTCTCCAAACCAACAGAATCATCAACAGGAATCAGAATTGCACGAAAATAAAACGTCGCCCACTAAGCACCAAACACAGTCGCAGCCCTCACCGAAAAAAACTCGGGCAAGGCTATCTACTTCCGTTGTTGAAGGGAATAAAGAGCCCACACCAATTCTCTCGACCGCGTCTAAGCGACCGGCATCCTTCCCAACATCCCCACGAGTCACTCAAGTTACTTTTCTCGAACCTCCTGCTGCTGAAACGCCGCCGCTAGTGGCCACAAAAGGTGCTTCTAATCGCCGTAGCTTTGTTTCGTCTGGAACTACGAGTTCAGGGTCAAGAGCCCCACCAATATCCCTTCGAGCCCATCGCGTGCAAGCTGCCGTCGAAGCGGCTGGAGTCGCAAGTCCTACAGCTGGTGGCTTTCCTAACACCGCGGCTAGTCCCAAAGCAGAAGTCATTCCACCTTCAGCCAAGACGGATCGGGCTTCATTGAGGGAACACACAATTGGACATAATAAGTCTTCTTCAGATGAAAAAAGAAGTTCAGTCTCACGTCCTCCCATAACTATTAAGCCAACACCTGCCAGCCCATCTACATCAAATAGCGCTGGTTCTACGCCTGTTGTACGAGTACCGCCAATCCGAGCATTCCGCGCATCCGGTACACGACGAAGCCTTACTTTAGATACTACCACTTCTCTAGTACTGCCAGAAGACAACGACAACAGCCTTGAGAACGCAAACGATACTAAAAAGCACACACGACAAGTTGCCCTCTGCGCACTCGAAGGCCACAATTCTGACTCAATACCTCAAATCATGACGCCCCCCGGATCAGGACATGATTTTAATGGAGACAATGACGATACCGGCGATTTGTTTTTAAAGATTGCTCGCGAGGACAATGGGCGAAACTCCATTTCTTCTCCACATGAAGATGCTGGCTTTTTCTCTGACGATCAACGCCCACGAAATACAGCAGTAAGTAAAATGTCACACTACCTGGCGTTGTATGTTCGCCACCGTGTTTTGTCTTTTTTTTTTTTTCCCCTTCTCAGAACCTTGCACGCCCTTTTGCGTACTGTCTACATTCTTTGACCGTGGCGCTTCTCCCTGAGCTCATTTCATGTTTTCCCTATAAACAGCTTAGTTTGCCAGTGGCAAGTTATCGCAAGGTACATGTCGCTGGAGGAGTCAGGTACAGCACCAGCCAAGGGCTTCAGACAAGGTCAACCCCAGACAACGCGAAAACACCAACCGTTCGAATTGAACAGGGGCTAGGCAAACCAAGCAGCGAGGTAGCGCTCGGACTTTTCAGTCTGGGTAGTCTTTTGCATTGAATTGCATCTAAACCTACACTGCATTGCTTGTGCTTTCTACTCGTGTTTTTGAAGAATGCTATTAAATCGCTAATTCATGTGCATGTTACCCAAGAAATTAACTTTAGGGACATACAAAGCTAGTGCTTTTATATTTCCTGTTTCCTAGAAGACGTGACTAGCTAGGCTAGGTTACAGTGAGCGTTATGTGATAGAACAGACGGGCCAGGGGGCTCAGGCTGATTTTTATCATGGAGTGAAACACGCTCTAGGATGTGTCGACTTTGGTTGTAGCCTACTCACTCTGCCACTCTTCCTCCTACACGCGTTGCTTTCTACTTTGCTTTTGAAAATAACCTCCGTTCCTATTCTTGTCCTCTTCTACTCAACCACTCACTCCCTTTATCCAAGTTGTGCGACACATATCTCCAGTTTTATCCCTCCCTTTGCCTTGCCTTTTCTTGCGGTCTATTACGTTCCGGAATCTTTCACAAGCCCTGTATATTTCTCTTCATTTTCCCCTCCCCTCTCTTGTTTTCCTTTTTCTCCTTCCCTTGCGATTTTGTTTTCCCCTGACAATCTCTCACCCTCGTACTTTTACGACTCTTTGCTTTTCCTTCACATTTATCACATTACACTTGACATTTTTTCGCCAACATGGCTGAACCTACCCACCACCAGCCCTTTACGAATCCATGGCTAATGACATCGCCACCTCAGAATCGCGTCTCTCGCGCTTCACACCGCAGACCTCTCTCTACCGTTGTTCCCGCACATGCTACGCCTCAATCTCCTTCCCGCCTGAGCCGACGTTTATCTGATCAGCAGGAAACAACTCGTAGTCGTGGACGGTCTAACGACGACACAAACTCAATGGCTGGGCCTCCGCCGCCGCCGCGTACCCTGACTTATCGCAGCATTGCCCGTGAGTTATCTTCCGGCGCAAGCGTAGTTGGAGACGAGACTGGCAACAAGCGCCCGTCTAACATAAGGTCTCATACATCTGGCTCGAGATCTCTTGTCCACCAAGATACCTCCCCTACCGAGGGCGCGCAACATTACAGCCGAAGAAAGCCGTCAATTTCAGAGGGTATCTCCTTGGTTACCTCTTCAAGATCAGGAACTTCGAAGAACGGAATCACTTATCATGGCAGAACATACAACTCGTCGCCGCTTGCCCAGAAAAATACGGCCGATCAGCTTTCTCCACACCAAAAACAGCAAATGCTCGAACAACAACAACAGCAACAACAGCAACAACAACAGCAAGACAGTCAAGGACAAGAAGGCACGGACTCCACAACGTCTACTGGGGGCCCATCTACTGTCTGGGATGAACTCGACGATCTCAAATCTCGCATTCATCGACTTGAACTCACTGGAAAATTGCCCAACTCTTCTAGTTCCGCCATGTCTCGGGTTTCTGACGACAGACCAGCCACCGCACACACGGCCGCCACAACAAATTCTGGCTCTTCGCCAAAGAGAGTAGCCCAGAACAATGGTCCTAATATTGCCCCACACACAAATATAGTGAACAACGACAATTCGAGTACAGCTTCTTCTCAAAAGGAAACTCCGTCTTTGCTTCAAGCAGCATTGGCACAGGCTAAACCTGGTGTTAGTAATGAAGTGTATCGCGCTCTTGAGCTAGCTGCTACTGATGCTTTAGGCTTGACGACTCTGATGGGAACTGTTGGTCAGCCTGGTCCTATTTCTAGTGGTGCGAGCACCATTGGGTTTGGGGGTGCGTCAACTGTTACTGACCGACAGCTGCGCAGAAAGGCTGAGGGTGTCGTGCGAAGTCTCACGGAACTATGCATTGCCCTGTCAACTGATTCCGCACAAAGGCCATTTAGCAACACGATATTGCAATCTATTGAAACGGCTCATGATGTGCCTCTTTCTCCAACCACAATCAGAGGATTTAATCCGATAATGACGCATAACAGAGCGAGTATTGCTGAGCAAAGCCCAGCTTCTATCCCGACTAGCCCTCGTTCAATTTCAAAATTAGAGGAAAGAAGAAACAAGCTTCTCAATTCTCCCGTACTGCCTGCTCCTCGCTATTCGGCTATGTCTCCCTCGGGACCGTCACTATCTATGCCGGGGTTGGGTTCTGAGAACCTCCAGACTCCAACCCAGGGCCGGAAGTCCGCCCTCCTTACGTCGCGCCGCAGAGCAGGAACTGAAGAGCCAGAAGAACAGTCTGGCCGCAAAACGTCAATGCTTCTGAGAACCCGTCGGGCCGGTACGGAAGAGCCTGAGGACATCAATGGACGGCGAACCTCCATGTTCATTCGCGGGCGACGAGGGGCAGCAGGCTCCGACGATGAAGAGCCTCGCATGCGTCCTCCATCTCGAGCTATCACCGAGATGACACAGACACGGCCAGCCACTAGAAGCGGTGGCGATTATTCGGCCAATGCCCCCGCCCAGTCAATTGAAAATGGCGCAAACAATTCAAACTCTTCTGCTCCTCGACGCCGTATGGCTTCAGCCATATCATCACGTCTGGGCGGTGTGCCCCCTCAATCGGGTGTTCCAACCCCTCGGCGATTTCTGGAAAGACAAATGACTGATCGGGAGGCACCCTCGACAGTTGAAAAAATGCATTCCGACGAGAGGCTGCACCGCCCTATGTCTTTGGGCCATACATCCATGCTTGGCCGGACGTCTAGTATTAGTCGGCGTGCAACTACACGTGAGCGGTAAGATCCAGACTCGCCTTTGTTGTGAGCCTAGAACTTGCTCTTTGTGTATGTTGGCAAAGGCTATAAAATGTCGGCGAGATCCACCATGTTTTGCACGGCCATCGTTTTTACGATGTTGGTCTTCAGAACTGCATACAACGACCTCATGCCATAACATAAATGCCATATGTGGCACCCATATCACCACTCACGCCTGTCGACTTTCGCCTGATCTTATCCTGATTATCCAACGTGCTGCTGTTTTTCTTTTTAACGGGCAGACCTGCATATTCTCATTTACACAACTCACATTCATACCTTGCTTGCGCCCTTCTGCTGCTGCCGCCCTTGCTCGTCATGATGTCCAATTGCTTTTGTACTACTATCTTCATACACCTACCTACCTACCACATATAGGCATGGGCACGATCTTTGCTACCTGTCCTATTCATTTTTCCCGCCTTCACTGCTTTTAATCGTGAAACTCGAAGATGCTCGCTTTATTCCTTTCTCCCTCCTGTCACCATTGACTTGATGAGCCTTATTATCTGTCTTTCTTGGTTTGGTTTTCTTTTTATTTTATCGGCGTAACCGTGGCAGATTTGCCGGATCATCTTCTTGTTATTTCTTTGTCTTCATGGTCTATTGCTTAGCGGGCTATTAGTTTTTTCTACTTGCTTTCTTTTCATCGCTTGCTGTCTTGGTTAAAGTTTGCTGTTTATTTTTTACAGGTTGGCTTCTCCTGCGCTCCTTGATATTTTTTTCTTACTCTCCTTTCTCTATCTCTAGCTTTATGGCGGCTCGTCTATTATTTGAAAGCTTGATCTGCTTCTTTTGCTGAATGCTTGATTTTATTTCATGGTGGTGTAATGACAGCATTCTTTCGGCGCTCTCGGCGCTTGTTGCTAAAGAGTCGCAGCTCTCTTGCATACTACTTGCTAGAAACAATGCTCATGTATGTAGTGGAGCCCCAAGAGACCAGAACTAAGGAGAGGGGTGGTGGCTGTGCGATGGAGGCAATAAACAACACATGGTGACATGAGCTGGTATTCGAGAGGGCTGGTAAACTGACTGGGCAAGCAACAGAATCAACAGGCTTTTTTCCTTTTTCTCAAGCTTCTTCCTAGCAGGCGAGTCCTGGCGTTGCTGCATCCACTAACTGCAGGGGGATGGCAATAGATGGATGCAGGCTAGAAGGAGAAATTAGAAGCTTGCTAGGGGCGGGCGAGTGTGCATGTTTAGTAGAACCATGGGCCATCTCATTGGCTTGTGCCATGCATTGTAGAAGAAAGGAATAGTGCTATCTGCAAGCTTCGGGTGAATATGAAACAGGGCACATGAGGGAAGAGGGGTAGTGGGGGAGGAGACAAAGGGCTGGCGGGGCTTTTTAAGTTGCTGTGATTAAACGTTTGCAGAGGCTAGCTGCGAAGTTGAGAGGTTGGAAACTTCCGTTTTGCAATATGGCGATCTGTTATTATCCTTTATAGCATTGTTCTTCTTATAGGATGTCAAGGGATTGACCATGCTCACAAGATAGGTGTAGGAAGTGGTCACGTACAATACAACATACAAGTGCAAGCATTTTCCATGCTGGCTGTGATTATGAAGACATCTTCAGACAATACAATGTGGCTGGGTGGCTGGGCTTGATCTAAAGGGGTTCGAGCAAACAAGACAAGCTGGCAAAGTTGAGGCGCAGAAAGGCACTCAGCCACCCGCTTAATGGATGCAGAGTTTCTGGCGTGAGGACATTGCTATATGGCCTGTATTGTCGGGGGTTACGTGGCCTGGGATGCGCGCCCGCTTGGGACGAAGAAAGGAAACATGAGGGACAATGTGGTCAATGGGAGAAATAGATGCCCGTGGAGAAACTAGAGGAGTATTCTGTAAGTTGAATGTGATTGGATTTTGATAGTTTGATGACACAATGCGAGCTTGCGCTGAGCCATGGGTAGAGTAGAGCGTACGGCACTATTCAGGCTGTTTGTCATATGTGACATGGATTTTAAAGCTCTTGGGATGACGAGTTTCATGATGTTCTGTGGCTGTCTTTGAATGAGTTGTAGCCATCTTCTATATGACTTGAGGTATTTCTGAAACCAAATTGGGGCCCATAGCTTCTAGCATAGGCATCATGATGAAGACATGTACCTCTGCATCACGTGATATCGGGTCTGAACTGCGCCGACACAAGCACTTCTTGCCTAATAGGGATAAATTGAAGACGTGTGAGACGCGACGAGGCTGACAGAATTGGGAGAAATGACGGCACTTGATTGGACAAAGTTGAATAGGGATGGCTGCAAGGCTGCACCAATCCAATGCACAAACATGGGAGCTTGTTTTGCTTCTGACAGGCTGTTTATTTACTTGAGGGCCTAAGCTTGTTTACGCACTTCGACGTCTTGCCATTTCTCACATCGTGTAATACCGTTGAATCTATTCACCCATCAAGTCATGGTCAGACCTAGTCGAAGTCAAGGTCGCCAGACAGCCTCAGCCGAGCCAACCGTTGCAGGATCAATTTCCTCAGAGGACGGCCGAAACCATGCCAATGTAAACGGAGTTGATATCGACTCCGAAAAAGGACCAGCGAACACATCAGACGAAGATGAGGATTTAGATTGGGATTGGGTCTACGACGGCCAAGACAAGGATGGCCGAACCTATGGGAGAGCACGGCCATCAAACCAGATCACCGGGGCTAGGCTGGGGCAGTTCGAGTGTCGGCTGGGTGATATCGTGCTTCTTCGGGCTGATGGCCTGAGTGATACGTGGGTTGCGATCATTAGTGACTTCACGCTCGACGATAACGGCGAAAAGGCGGCAATCTTCGTATGGTTTACGGGGGGAAAGGAGATCCGCAACAACGAGCGGAAGATACAGGACTACTACCCTGTACGTCTTCTACCTCCATCTTGACCTCTCCAGTGTACCTGATGTACTGCTAACACATGATGTATTTCTCCCTCAGAATGAGCTATATATTACCTCTGCATCAGACATCAACCCTCTTGAGTCTATCTGTGGCAAGGCCAACGTCATGTCCGAGGCCAGCTACCGCAAGTCCTTTCCTACGGGCAAGATTCCTCGGAGCTCGCCGCACTTTGGCAAGACATTCATCTGCCGTCGTGGGTGCAACATGCGCACAACTACGTACACTAATGTGTTTGTTTGGGAGAATATGTATCGGGGTTTTCGTGATCTTAAATCACTGCTACAGTATGTTGCCGAAGGCACCAAGCTGAGCCGAAAGCTGAAGCAAGATCTTGACGCAACTTTTGTGCCGGGAGATGAGACAGCACCTCAGAAACAGGTACCAATGACGCCCCGGACTCGGAGGATTAATGTTAATGCTACACCCTCAGGGTCTCGACAAAGGCGGTATGTAATAGCAGCTCTAAGTGCAATGGCAAAAGCTAGCCGAAACTAACAGCCATTAGAGGCGCGAAGAAGGCCCTGGAGTTTACTCCCTTGGCTACTCGCGTCATTCCCATGGACACAATTCAAGCCTCTCCATTCCAGCAGGCTCGTACGCAGCTTCACGTTGCTGCTGTTCCTCTGACATTGCCTTGTCGTGAAAACGAGTTTGCCGAGGTGTATTTCCACCTAGAAAAGGCTATTTCAAATGGAACAAGCAACTGTATTTATATTAGCGGCACACCCGGAACGGGAAAAACGGCTACTGTCCGGGAAGTTATTGCTAGGCTAGAGGACAGCGTGCTGAACGACGAGCTTGATGACTTCATCTTCGTGGAGATCAATGGCCTAAAGATCACAGACCCTCATCAGTCCTATGCTGTGCTGTGGGAAGCTTTGAAGGGGGAACGCGTGTCCCCGGCACAAGCCTTGGATCTACTAGAACGAGAGTTCAGTGCGCCAAACCCTCGCAGAGTGCCTTGCGTAGTATTGATGGACGAGCTGGATCAACTAGTGACCAAAAACCAGGGCGTCATGTACAACTTTTTCAACTGGCCGGCCTTGCGGCATTCTCGTTTAATTGTCCTTGCTGTTGCCAATACTATGGATCTCCCAGAGAGAACACTAAGCAACAAGATCAGCAGTCGTCTAGGTACGTACATACTCACCCGGCTATACCCCTCCTTTCGAGTGCTGCTAACCCTTCTAGGTTTAACGCGTATCCCCTTTCCCGGCTACAACCACGAACAGCTCATGAAGATTATCCAATCTCGTCTTGAAGGTGTCCAAGGTAATATTGTAGAGCCGGATGCTATCCAGTTTGCTAGTCGAAAGGTGGCCGCTGTTTCCGGAGATGCCCGTCGTGCTCTGGATATCTGCCGGCGTGCTGTTGAAATTGCCGAGTCTAGCCTCAACAATGCTGTGCCACAAACACCGTCACGTACGAAGCCTGGCTTTGCGCCGTCTAATGGTCGTGTCACCATCCAGACTATTCGCCAAGCCATCAATGAAGCCACCTCGAACCCTGTACAGCAGGCTCTCCGTGCTCTGCCATTAGCACCGAAATTGCTTCTATCGGCCTTGTTGATCCAGCTTCGCCGTGCAGGAATTGGCGAGGTTTCAATGGGCGATGTGCTCTCTGAGCTGGGCTCTATGCTGCGTAGCTCATCTGGGCGGAATTCAGAAGACTTGGTGGCAAGTCTTCTGGGTCCCGGTGCTGTAAGTCTGACACCACAGGGCACTGGGGCTTTGGCTCCAACAGCGTTGATGGCGTTTCAAGACGCTGCGTTGGGACTAGTTGCAGCGGGTATCATCGTATTGGAAGCCCACAAGGTCGAGAGGCCGAGCAAGATGCGTCTGGCGGTGCCTGACGATGAGATTACCATGGCGTTCCACGATGATCCCGAGATCAAGGAGATTGGTATCACAGTGTAGACTGTAGTTTTGGTATACGCACAACGTCATCATGCTTTGATTCAGAAACCTCTCCTACGTCCTACTTCGTATGCTTCTTTCACGACGGAACTCTTATATAATTTTGATGATCGCATATCGTTCAATTAGACTTGTAGAAAATAAATATGAATGCCCAGATATCTCCATAAACGCCTTGGTTTAACACCCAGATTGACCCACAGAACACAGAAGATGAGAAAAAAAAGAGCCTAGTTTGCTTTGCCGCCTCCCTTTAGAAGCGTCTTCTCTCCAGTGACGGTGTCCACATGACAGGATGTGTCTCTGGCGTGGCCTCGCTGTCTTGTTTCCAGACCTTGACTACAGACACATATGATTTTAGTACAGAAACATTTCAATTGTAGCTCCAGGGGCCACTTACTGGTCTTGTCGGCTTCGCCAGTAATCAGACGCATGCCCGATCGATCGAATGTAGAGGCCATTATGCCAGCCTCAGCATCCAAAGAGCCAGGCTGGGCAGTAGTGTCGAGGCTTTGGTAGCGGTAGCCCGTCTTCCAGTCCCAAAAGCTCATTGAGCCGTTGTCAGCTAAAGGGGGGAGGCATGTTAGATATATAGACAAAAAAAACTGATAAGACAGAGACAAAGGGGGAAAGAAAAAAGGTGCCAACTGACCTCCGGAGAACATGACGTTCTCTTCGTTTACAGCCAACGTGTTGACGATTGCATTGTGGCCTTCAAAGTTCTGCATAAACGCGCCCTCGGGACATTTCCACTGCTTGATGCTCCCTGCACTGCCTGTGGCAAATGTAAACTCCTGTGGATGCAATGCCAGTGCTCTGACGCCCTTCTTGTGGTGAGTCAGCACGCTCATAGTCTTTCCAGCCGCCAAATCCCATAACCGCACTGTAGAATCTAGAGATGATGTAATCACCTGCGGATCCGAGTCTTGGCACTTGAGATCTGTGACGGTGCCCGAGTGGCCACCCAGCACGTGGATGTTTGCACGTGTGCGCATGTCCCACACACGGGCAACTCCATCGCGGCCACCCGTCACAAGAACATCGAGAGTTGGGTGCAGTGACAGCGCGTATACACCACTTAGATGGCCATGGTAGTGGCGGATGACCTTGTTGGTCTCTAGATCCCAGCACTTAACCATCTTGTCTTCACCGCATGAGAACAGATACGGGTGGCGTGGCGATACGGCCAGCCCGCGTACTGTAGATATATGGCCTGTTAGCGTCACACGCAGCCCGCCTGTCGCTAGGTCCCACACCTTGATTGTCCGATCGCCGGCGCCGCTGGCAAACCATTTGTTGTCCGGCTCTACAGCTAGGCTGCGCACCCATCCCAGGTGGCCTGAGATAACGCGCATCAGTTTCCACGGCGCATGCCAGTCAGGCTTAGGGGCCTGAAAGGCTGCTGCTCTGCTCAGACTGGTAGTGTTGTGGTTTTGGGGAGTAGCACCCGGTGTTGACTTGTCTTGGAGAATGAGAGCTGATGATGCAGAGGCTGAGGGCCCCTCCAGCAGCTTCAGGGGTTTGGTGCCCATGGTGGCCGCGGCACCAGCTGCAGCACGAGCCGCAGAGGCAGAGCCGATCTTGCGCTTCCCTGTCGGGGCCGGTTGTTTTGCGGCAAGTGCTGGCGGCAGAGTCTGCACAGCGGCATACTCGTCGCGGAATCTGATGGCGGTGGCGATGGCTTTATCGTTGTCTTTCTCTTCATCGACGGGGGCTTTCGACTTGGGCGGCACGGCATTCAGCCTTTGGCGCTTCCCTTCGGAGCGGTCGTAGAATGTGCGGCAGGTTTTGGAGTTTGCAGCAACGAGGCTGGAGAGATTGGGTATTGACGATGGAGTTTCCATGGCGGGCGGTCCTGCGCGCAGATGGGTCTGGCGTGTTCTGTGTTGTGGTCAAGAATGAAACTTAATTGGGTGCTCAAGGAGGAGCAGCCGTTCAGCGATGTGAGGCGTGGTAGGAAGGCTGAGAAACATGGTTTCTAGTTGTATGTGGGAAAAGTTCAAGGGCATAATCAGCCAATCAAAACGCGATGTCGCTGTACAGTGTGCACTTGCTTTTGTGGTATTTGAGCACGGTGCTAGCAGCCTTGTCTTATGGTCAGGTAGCACAAATGCTTTGGTGGGTAGCAACTGACGGGGGGGTTTAAGCAGTTTGTTTCTTGTGCTGTTCTTTCTTCTGACCTGAGGAATGCAATCGTCTATTCTAACTTAACAACATTGTGCTGGCAAGCCTATCTTGGCTACTAGCATTTCAACATGGGCTTTCCTCATAATAGGATTAGCGAGCGCTTCGGGCTGCATTTAATTCCAATGGTCGTGAAACGGCGAGGTTCTTTGCAGTTAAAGTGGTGTTGGTTTGTTGGTGAGCCCTACGGGTTCTTATGCTTGTTTTTGCAGATCTAAAAACCCTTGTGCTAGTTGTTGGAAATATACTGTTGGCCGACAAGCTCAGGTAAACAGCCGTCCACGCTGTAGTGTTGTTGCCATTTCCATGTACTTGGGAGGACGGAGGGCTCTCTTTACTTGCTCCGATGTGTGGCGTGAAGGTCTATGTGCTGGAAACATGCAAGTCCGCTAATAAAACTAGTTGACTCAAATAATTGTAAGGTAGCCTAGCTAGAAAGGATAAGTATCATGTGCCAAGTGTAGCGAAGAGTGATTGTTAACAGTAAACGGAAGAGAACCGATGAACCGACAATTCGGTGCTGATCAATGTGGGATTAGTGTGGCGTATTGGCGCTGGCGGTTATCATCTTCTGTGAATCTAAAACTTATTGATTTTGAAGCTTTCTTGTTGTACCAGCTCAGATCCCGTGAATCTCTGGGGTGAGCAGACCGTGGGTGTGCCCAATATTCTCCCGAATAGAAGTGGTGAACCCTCTACACTACTAATGTCTTGTTGGAGCAAACTTCCAGTCGAGTTCTGGATGAAGTTCGGGAAAACTGATAAGACGATGTACTTATCATAAAAGGGCTCATTATATATGAGAAAAGCAGTAGCCAAACTTTTATCAACTTTACTTGATAAATTAAGGACCAATTTTTACACATCTTGTTGAGAAAACTTCCACGGGGGTCCCGGATAAGGTTCGGGTAAACAGATAAGACAGGTGCCTTATCTGAGAAGAAGTGGGCGAGCAAAAATGGAAAGAGGAGGTGACAGAATTTTCATTTATGTCGATGTGGTCCATAATGCGGTCCATAATAGTGGCAGAATAGGGATGACTAAGCCATGGCACGTGCCACACCGCCCTGGCCCGAGTCGACCCCTATTACTATGTGACAGACCGCATCCTGCGATA
>JAZBQP010000091.1:0-80495 GCA_038407015.1 Ceratocystis ficicola | reverse complement strand
ACCCTGCGAGTACGCCTTCGGGCTCTGCTATTTATGGAACCTCCTGGTGTTCTTCACCTGGCCCTTGGTATGGTCATAGGGGACACTCTACATTTATGCAGTCTCGCAACCGCCGACCGCCCAAAGGCGGTCCTGGGTGACGACATCACTTAGGACTTCATTTGTCCGGAACGCCGTCGTATTGATAGTTAGCTCTGTTCAGGTAGACGTTAAAAAATACAACAACAACAAAAAAAAAAATAATCAAGATACAAGGGTTAGACATGAAAACTTGCACCGAGGGAAAGCCCTCAAGCGGCATCTGGCGGAAAAGTTTCCTAGTTGAAAAGCCTGACCACAAAGGGTCACATGAAAATCAACAGGCAGTCGTTAAATAGGACGGGCAAAAGTGTAAGGGCTGCACACAGGCTTGTGCGTCTGCTCGCCTTCTTAGCACTAAAACTTGCCCAACCCCGAGGAAACCCGATTCAGGCCGGGATCTCGTTGCGGAACCAGTTAGTTCTATCTAAGCCACCAGCTACAGACACTGCTGGTTATTGTCATGACTGAAAGTAGTGTTGCTGTCTCTGTCGGCATTTCGGGATGTTGGCTAATTGTCGTGATAATGACGGCTTTAAAAGGCTGAATTTCTTGAAATGTCTCCTTTTCAGTGCTAAAGCTGCATTCCAAGAACCCCGGATGCCTAGGGAACTAAATCGAGACTTGCCTCTCGAATACCAGTCATGAAACCTCCCACCAGCAGGTATTGGATATCGTCAATGAGTTCTCATGTTTATTGGATGTAATTTGGCGAAATCCTCTGTGCTTTGATAACCAAGATCGTATGTAATCGGTCCACTATCCGCTAACAGCAGCGGACAGCTGTTTCTTGAGCGTATCTGCGTATGCTTGAATCCGCCAGACAAGTCAAGCAGGCAGCACACAGGCGATTTAAGAGAGAAGGTTAGGGGCAACGTGCCTTGAGATGTGTGCGTATTTGCGCTTGTTACATCCACATGATTGCATTTTTGCGGGTTAGCAAGCTAAGCAGATGAAGCAGTAATCAGATGGTGATCGCAATGCTGAGAATGGTCAGAAGAGATCTCACCTCCTAAGGAAGATTCACAAGATGTCCACTACAAGCTCGCTGTCATTTACTCTGGCCTGTCTTGTTGTTAGCTGCTTGGCGAACGAACACTTCATTAGCCACCCTCTGGCCTATGCACACGATAGGATCAACTGAATAGGAAGTTTACGGTAATGTCTCTAAGCACATAAAGTGCTTGGCTTGTGTTAATGAAAGGCGTGCATAGATAGCTTCGTCTGTTGTATTCTCGGCGGTAATTTTAGTCTTTGGGAAACATTTGTTAAGCTAGGAAATGCTAGGAACTTGAAAAACGCCTGCTGTTTCTGCAGCTGGGATTCTTTAATCTGCCTGTAGTGCATGACCATAAATGGCTTAGCTTTTGTATGCACCTCTTGTTGAACGATGAATCTCAGCAGCCTCTTCTCCCTTCCGTTATCCAACCAAAAGAATCCGTGAATATTGTAGATGGACTCATTAGGAGCCTATCTGTACCGCGCGTGATATGCAGCTGACTTCCATGACAATGAATCTGGGATGGGCTTTGGTATATCGACAAGACAACTTGCGAAGACAGCCCCACGAAGCAGTGTTTCGTTGCTCGACTCTTAGCCTAACCGAGCGTACCCTAGAATGTTTCTTCTAAAAAGGCGCAATCATCACGAGCTTTACCCATTCGCCGCTGGTGGGAGTAGAAGTCCTGGCCTGATAAAATGATCTAACGGAGCTGCTGTTGCTTTGTGTCTCGCTTGTAGCTTCTTGTTTCCCATGACTTGTGTTATGGGATAGAAAACAAAACCCTAGGCCTTATCATTCTACGAGGGTTGCAAGAATACAAATCCCTTCTAGTGGCTTCTTTTCACGGCAAAGAATTCGGCCTGATTAAGGCTAGTGATTCTGGCTAAATCTATACCAACAAGTGATTTGCTTCGGCAATGAGTATATATGCGTGCTGAAGCTCCAGGTCCTACCGCATTGACTGATTTTCTTTGACAAAAACTCACCAAATTACTACATCACTGCATCACTAAACCACTTCGGACCTCCCATTCAGCTCTCTACACAGCGCCATGATTTCTATTGCAGTTCTGGATGATTACTTGGGCATTGCTGCCAAAGCCTTTGGCGCTCTTGACTCTGAAAAATTTGCTGTCTCTTACTTCCCCGAAACTCTGCCTGGATATGGGCTCGCATCTACCAGCGATCAATGTCGCTCCCAACTAGTAGAGCGGCTTTTCCTGGCAGAGGTGATCTGTGGGTTGATCAGTGCCGGCCTGTCCCAGAAAGTAAACTAACTGGGTGGATTATAGGTACAATGCGTGAACGCACGCCTTTCCCTGCCGAATTGGTCGACCGGCTCCCAAACCTAAAGCTGCTTCTCACCACATCAAAACGGAACCTATCTCTCCATCTCCCGTCGTTTGAGGCAAGATCTATCCCTGTCGCAGGCACAACACATCCATCGTCGGGCGGTGGCTATGGAACTGACTCCACCACTCAGCATACTGTTGCATTAGTTCTGGCGCTAGCTCGGGCAATCCCTGCATCCATTTCAAGCATGTCCAATGGCGGCTGGCAGACGCACCGGACAGTGGCCGTTGGACTTGGTGGCAAGACACTGGGAATCATCGGGCTTGGCCGGTTGGGAACCTCGGTGGCACGGACATTGAGTCTTGGCTTTGGGATGAAAGTCATTGCCTGGAGCCCAAATCTGACACAAGAGGTGGCTGACGGGCGGGCTGCTGAGGCTGGACTCCCGGTCGGGAACCCTGCCACTGGACTGAAGACCTTTCAGGCGGTTTCCCGGGAGGAGCTTTTTCGAGAAGCCGACGTTGTCTGCCTGCACATAGTGCTGTCCGATAAGTCGCGAGGGAGCATCACAGCCGCTGACTTTTCATTGATGAAGCCTTCTGCCTTTTTTGTCAACACGTCTCGTGGTCCTCTGGTCCGCGAGGCAGATTTATTGGCTGCACTGAAGCAGGGCCGTATTGCAGGGGCAGCCCTGGACGTGTTTGAACCTGAACCTTTGCCGATAGATAGCGAATGGCGCACTACGGCCTGGGGCGAAGAAGGACGCAGCGAGGTTATTCTGACACCACACGTCGGCTACGTGGAACGCGAAGTACTCAAGTCATGGTATGAGCAGCAGGTAGAGAATGTGGTAGCATGGGAAAGGGGAGACGATCTGAAGATGCGGCTAGTGTGAGTGGAGAATGAGAACAGATGGCATGATTCCTTGTGCTCATCAATATACACTTGCTTGAAGTAGCTTGTTTGTGTGCCGTTGCTTGTGTTGACAAACACCCAAATGAAGCGCGTGTGTACATGCGTTTCACGAGTTGTCAAGTCTGACACGTCATAGAGCTTTTGTACTGCGTCATTGAATCTCTCTGTGGTCAGATTTGGTCAAAGAAAGAGCATGAATGGGCCTGTTTATCTTCCTTCTGAAAGAGCAGGTGCTGGGGTGTTTTGCCATTGGCAGGAATCGCCGCTATTTGTGCTCGGCTTGTTGAAGAGAAATTCCTAGTTGATCGCCGTGAGACTTTGTCTCAATCTAGCGGAGACCGGTAGGCCAACCATGAATGTGTTCCTGTGTGCTATCAGTCAAGCTGTGAGTGTGCATGATGTGGTATATCCGTATGACATGGCTTGTAACAGTCTAGTGCAGCCTAGACCTGCAGCGCGTGTGTTTCCGTCCTTTCCTTTTTTGGCTTGTTCTCCTTGGCCTCCTACCATTTTGGCCCGAGTCCGAGTCCACTCTAGATCCGGTTGTTTCTGTTTCTGACACCGTTTACTTGGAACGGAACAAATCTTGAATCGGCAGTTACCTTGTGTGTGCTGTAGTTTTGCTTACTTAATCATCACTCAACTTTTGCCCTTTTTCTCCTCTTTGCTTTTTGCCATTGCGGCGAAGTTTGGGATTCTGTTTTCTCCCTTGGGACTTTTTACTGTCAATTCTTTCTTTCATGCACCCATAATCTGTCTATTTTCAGTGCTTAACCCCCATCAAAAATTTTGCCATCAATGTCCCGTGTGTCTTTATTTCTTTTATTTTGGCTTTATCGAGCGGGTGACTCTTTTTGTTGATGCCATTTTAGCTCTGGCACGGCACCTAGCTTATCCGTCTTTTTATTGGCAGCTTCTCTGCAGGCCTTTGGCGCAGGGAAATTACCACAGCTTCAATCCACATCCCGGCTGGCACATTAGTACTTGCCCGCATACTGTTATAGTTAATTACGACAATGTATGCAGCGAGTAATTGCTCTTAGTAGCTGTGTACATAAGTCTATTTTTATCTATGTCATATGACTGACTTTAGCTGTAAGCTAACAGCCTGCTTTCCAGAGGAAAAGCCCGATTTGGCTTCCATTCATCTGGTTTTTTAGACTGTTCTGCTCGTCTTTCATCCTTTGAGTGATCTGATCTTGGTCTCGAGTCCACGCTTACGGGCCAGCTAAATGACTTGGGCTTGCGGCCTTATGTTCAGGGCTTTCTTTCTTTTTTATTTATTTTGATCGGTCTTTTATTTGATGACCCGCGTGCCCTCTCTCGGTCAAGTGGCCAACTCGAATCGAATTGAGACATACAAGCTCCCTCTTTTGCTCTAGCTTTTATTGCCTGCATCTTCTTTGAGCACGCGTCTGTTTCGCTTTTGCTGCTGATCTTTTTCATTCATCTCCTTTGATCTCCAACTAAAGCGCCCCCCGCATAACAAGTCAAAATAGCGTATAGAAACTGACAATAACGAGCACTCACAATAATAATCCTCTCGTTTCCTCTCCACAGGCCTGAAAGTCGCTTCTGCTTTTGCTGCCCCACTCCGGAAATTCGGTTCTTATCCGAAGCTTCTTTAGTTATCTGGTCAAGCAAGCCCTTTGACTGAGGGAGCTTGCCGTCTCATATATGTGGCGTGGCCCACACTTGCCCCAAAACCCTCTACGTCAACTTGACCCTCTAAACTCAAGACTTTGTTCTTTTGAGCTGCATGATGTCGGGAATCCCGATAAAGAGATCGGCCCAAGAGTTGTTCTCCTCGAGCAGTGCCTGGCTGAACACTATATCTGCGGCCGATACTGCAAATAATGACCCACGCTCTGTTGACACGACCTTGAAATCGGTTGTCTTGGATGCGGCTTCTGTGCCTACAGGTTTCCCCGCCCAAAAACCAGCACCGTCAGAACAGCCAAGGGAGCCGCAGTCCAAAAGGGCCAAAATGAATATCAACGCATTTTCGACCGTCGTTAAGACCAAGCTTCAATCTTCAACACGCACAGGCCAAGCCTGCGATCGCTGCAAGGTACGTCTAAGAAAGCAACCAGAGTTAGAGGCTGCCACTGGGTTTGCTTAAGCTCTCTATCGCACGCTGACTGGTGCTTCTATGCCTTGTGCCGCCAATAGTCCGTTCTTGCTAACAGATGTCATCGGGCGACGCGTTTTTAGGTGCGTAAAATCCGCTGCGATGCATTACCCGATGGATGCTCGCACTGCGTGTATCAAAAAATCAGTTGCTTTGTCACCGACCGCATCACTGGCCGAACCGAGCGCCGAGGCTACCTTAAAGAGCTGGAAACCAAGATTGAGACTCTTCAGGCGCGTCTTCAAGACATGGAAACACTGCTCCTAGCCCATGGTACCCAGGTCTTTCCGCATCCACTCGACCGGGAGACGGAATTAGAAGACGTCGAGCCATCTGCGCCCTGCGAAAGTCTTGCAGTGCAAGAACAACAGCCACCACAGCATCCTAATCCTGAAGACGGCTGGTACCAGTACAAGTCTTTGTGGTTGCGCAAAGTCGCAAAAGCCAGCTCCGATAACGATAACCCAGGCCAGACCGCTGTGGAGTCTCCCCACCAGACTTGGGCCATGGAAAACAATATGATGTCATTTCCACGCCATGCACATCGGGGGCCAAGCTCAGCGACACCGCCCTCTCGCTCAACCCGGCAATCTAGCACGCCATCCTTAATCCACTCTCTAAGCTACTTCCCAAGCACTCTCAAGGCCCATAATGTAGGCTACATTGGTGCCAGCATGGACGCGGCACCTCTTAGCTCGCTATCTGGCACAAAGCTGCTGATCATGGGGACCATCATTGACACGGGTGACTTTAAGCAGCCGGACTACGAAGAAGGTGCCTTTAACTCGGGAGTGCTCACACCTAGATATAACAAGTCTGTGCAAGCGCTGATGCAGTCCATGATGAACATGAACCCTGTCTTGTCAGGTATGGACCTGCCGCCACGTGAAGAGGCGTTTCGATACACACAGTGGTACTTCCTTATGCTTGAGAAGTTTTTGCCTATGCTGCACCAGCCTACGATCTGGAAAATGGTGAGTTCATTGTGCGGTACATATACAGTACCAGCATGTTGTCGTAGCTGCATACCATCGCGCTAAAACCTTGGGAGGTAACGTGATCTAACATTCACATGCGCCAGCTGACGCGAATATACGATGAACCTGGGTACAAACCTACGGCTTCCGAATTAGTGCTAGTCCACATGATTTACTCAACCATGCTCTTTCACTATGGAATACGTAACAGTAATTCTAGTGTGGACAAGGCTAAATACAACGATCTCAGCAACCAGCACTACCACTATGCCTTGAGCCACTTCTACAGGCTTCTTTGTGAACGATCCATCCAGGCTTGCCAGGCCATAACTCTGCTTGCCATCCACGCCCGGAACTTTCCGAAGCCACACGCAACCATCATTCTTAGCAACCAAGCCCTTGCGCGGGCCTGGTCCATGAACTTGAACCGCCGGCCAGATCCGGCCAAGTTCAATAAGATCGAGATTGAAATGCGCAACCGCCTGTGGTGGGTCATTCTCTTACTCAACATCACAATGCAAGGTTACATGGGGCGTCCAATGCCGGTGACCAACCGCGACTATGATGTCGATTTCCCCGAGCCTGTCCATGATGACATGATAACAGAACATGGCATCGATAGCTCTAAAAATCTCAAGTATCCTTACTGGGCGGGCATTGCGTTTTTCCGCTCGATGCCGCTGTTTATCGATCTGTACTCGCACCTCTATAGCACCAAGCGTGATCCGCATGTGTACGCTGTTGCCGTGGCAGAGCTGGAGTCCCGGCTGCAGTCGTGGAAGAGCTCGCTACCGTCAGAGCTGATCGTCGAACCTGGGCCGCTGAGCACATTACCGCCTGGTAGTGACCCCGTAACAATTCTGTACATCCAAGAGGTCGAAGTGCGCTTCCGGTTCTTTCTGCGCCATCCAAACGTCGCCATGACCCGCGACGCACGCTTTGCCAGTGACAACGTGCGCATCTGCGAGGGCCTCTCCGAGAAGATGCTAATAATTGCCACCGGCCTTATGGAACTCAAGTCGCTAGACACAACCTGGTCGGCCATGTCCATGTATGGGGCATTCTTGTTCACGACACTAGCCGGCCACTGGCAACGGCGGCTTACGGCTACTAGTGAATCTATGGACAGGCTCCGCAATACTACCGATGGATGGCTTGCCGTTATCAAGAAGGTGGCGCACCTGATAGGTGCTGGAAACTACGCCGTCGACCAGATGCGTGACATTGTTAACCGAACCCTGGAGCAAATCGAGGCTGATTCCCGATTAACACGCTATAAACAGCATAGCGAAGATGTACATAGTGCTTCTAACCCGCATCCACCACTCTTCGACGGAAAAACGCCACTCAAAGCTGATATGACCTTCCTCAAGTCGTTTCCCACGTCACAATCTGAGAGCCGGCCCTTACAGGCATTCAACCCTATACAATACCAAAACCAACAGCAGCAAGCCTTCCAGGATCCATCGGTCATTGCCGTCGCTTCAGCTGCGCAGGCAATGCACAACGAGGTCTTGAACTCGTCTCTCTACTACGCTAATGAGGCAGACGACCAGGACGATGAGCACGAGGAGCATGAGCAGCACTTTGCTTTTCCTTCTTCACAAGTGCTTTTGCCGCCACATCCACCGCCAAGCGCCCAAGATGCCGAGGATGACGAGTACGACTGGTCCGAATCCACTGGCAGCAAAAGCGTGCGAAATGCCTGGCGTGAATGGACCGAAGCAATAATTGAGAATCCTGATCGCGCAAGTCTTAACAAGCCGTCAAGGCCGCACATCATAGACCCCAGCCAGCCCCCGTCGCATACGGGGGCAGATATGAGTTCGAGTGCACAATGGCCAATGCTTGCCTTTCACGATCCTAACCTACACAACATCCAGGGCTAAGCCCAGGGCTCTAGGACAGATTGGATGGTAAATGAATGGTAAATAAATAAACCAAGAAGACACGCTATCAAACAAACAGCAAGAAACATGGAGAGTTATATGAACATGATACCAAGTAGCGCATAACATGGAACTTATACCTGTGATTTATACAAAAAAACAACACCCCTTCCTGTTGAAATTTATGATGTGAAGCAAAGACCATCTTGCGAGAGAGCCCCCAAGGAATAACAAGGGAAAAAAAGAAAATAGACAAGTATCTAAGAAAAGCAGCAAAAGTCGCAGCACAGAAATAAAATAAAGGTCATCCTACCGTCTAACATGAAGGCCGTCTCATTGGTCTTGGCACCGGCTATATGCGCTATTACCCTATTTCGGTGTCAAAAGTATTAAACGTCCATTGAATATTCTTACCGCCACCCTGACAAAGACATCCGTGACCCATCGCGCCGGGCTTTAGCCGCCACTGAACCAATTCCAGTTCCTGGATGGGAGCCCGTACCCGAAGCCGGGGCAGGAATAGGCTGCCCGAGGGGCTGTCCAGCCAAGCCACTGATAGTAACCCGGCGGTTTGTGCCGCTGTTTCCTGGACCACCTCTCGTGTTCTTACCCGGCGAGGATCCAATGTTCATGCGTCGCGCTTGGCCTGATGTAAAGGCACGGTCTCCAGACTTCGAAGGTGGGGGTGAGCAGATCACGGGCAGGGGCCGCGGACCAGTCGAGCTTCGGCGACGCGAAGAAACGCCATTAAGGCCAGCAGCCGTAGTGCCTTGCGACGACTGTCTGCGGGAGCCAGGAGTGCCTCGCCCGTTTTCTGAGATTGAGGACAGGCCAGGAACAGATGAAACGCGGCGGCCACCAGGCATTATGGGACCACTGCTAACACCAAGACTACCTCCAAAGCCCAGAGATATGCGGCGACTGCTAGTCTGCTTGGCCTTAGCCTGGATTGCGGAACGAATCTTTCGCGGGGACAAACTGCCTTCATTATCAGATCCTGAACCAGAACCACCGGTAGTGTGGGAATAAGGGAGTGAAAGGGAAGTGGACGAGGACATGGACGAGGATGAGGATAAGGAATTAATTGTGGAAGCTGAGGGATGAGACACAGGCTGCAAAAGGCCGCCGCCGTTGGAACTCACACCAAAGGAAGAAGATGACGTAGAAACAGAGGAGGAGGGCACGGGAGACTTGTTTTCATCCAGGCCAAATCTGCTGCTGCTGCTGCCGGTATATGTGCGGGGGCTTGAGACCCGAGGAATAGAGGAGGGCGAGCCAGTGCCAGAGCCGCTGGAATTGGCCAGGCTGCGCAGGGCATCGGGAGAGGATGTTGAAGATGCTGACAAAGATATGGGGATTCCCGAAACGTTAGGGCTAGGGATGGAGCTTGAAGACGCCCTGGGCGCCTTGGATAGGAAGCCGGCAGCAAATCGGTTGTTAGGACGGGAAATAGAGGCGGTAGAGACATCGCAAGACATGATACTGGAGTTTCCCTCTTCTAGGTTATCATCGGTTTGTCGGAGATAAGATGGCAACGCTGGAGGGGTTGGCATGGGCTTTTCTAGGTCAGTATCGATAGAAGAAGAGGAGGCTAAAGCAGTAGCAGCCGCTGAAGATGAATTTGCCAGCCTTGAGCTCGGAGACATGGGGCCATGGTAGAGACCCTGTTTCTCCTGGGGCTGCTGATTATGAGGGGACATTGAAAAGCGAGGCGGAGTGTTGGCAAAGTCTGCCAGGGTTCCAGTCCCTTGCTCGTCGTCGTCTCGCCACCTAACACTGCGCTTCAAATTTGAAGGCGGTCGCATTAGACTGAGACGCTTTACCGGTGTGAACGAAGCGCTAACGCGGGCGCCTAGACCGGCCTTTCTGCGTCGCGGCGAATTCCTTAGCGGTGAAGTGACCGTGGTAGAGAACGGGGCAGGGACAAGGGACTCTTGGTTGTAGTTGGCGCCGGCGACTTCGGAATCGGCATTGGAAGCCGAGAGGAGCTGGCCCGACGCCGCACTTCCGGGGTTTGTGGCGTAGTGAGAAGGGGCGTTGTTTTGGAGCGTGGAAGTTGAGGAGACAAGGGAGGAAGAGGCCGTGGCGGCGTTGCCTTGACCGTTAGAGACTCCATTGACTTGGACTTGACTAGACGCTTGACGGGAGTTGGTAGCGTAGGACGGCCCTTGGGAGTTTGTGGAAGCGGAGAACGCGGCTGTGGCGGTGGCTGTAGAGTGGTCGCTGATCGAGGCCCGGGCGAATCCAAGGCGGGAGGCTGGACCACGACTGGTATAGGACGAGCTGAGACTGCTGCTGCCAGAGAAGCCAAGGGAGTCGCGGGCGTACTTTCGCCGCCGCGGAGTCCCTCCTCCTCCGCCTGTGGCTCCCCGTTTTGCAAGGCCAAAGTGAGGATGTGCATGCGACCCGATCCCTGAAACGTCAAAACCGCCCAGGGTGCCATCAGGCTTGACAATGTGAGACACAGCCTTGTGGCCGGCTTCCAGTAGTCGGTTGATGATTAGCTTGGCCTTGGCAACTGCATCTTCTTCGCTCATCCCCATAGTATCGTTCAGAGCCATCAGCATCTCCAGTTGCGCTGCCAGCAAAACTTGCATCAGTGCCGAATCACCAGCCTTGTCCTGTTCAACAATCTCGCGATACATCTGAGCTTGGAATTCCATCTTAAGCATCTCAACCTCCTGGCGAAGGCGTTTGATTTCAGAGCCATCGACACTCTTATCAGGTAGTTGCTTGATGCTGTGGCTCAGGGCTGTTTCAACAGCCCGTTCCCAGTGCGTCTTTTCCATTTTCTGATGTAGAATATGTCGGTTGTTTTCAAGCTCAATCATGATGTTTTCTGCCGTCTTACGCACAGCTGCGAGACTCTCTGGGATCGAAGGCCGATCGTCAATGTCGTTGTTGAGGTGGGCAGCCGCTGCACTCTCAAAGGCGTCAATCCATGCGCCTAGTAGTGCTATTCGCCTCTCAGAAGCCTTCAGCCGGTGCAGGTTATTGATCTTTTCTTGTCGTTCGCTGGCCGAGTTGTCGTAGGCTGCGCGGATTCTCTGGATGCCCTCCTTGCACACCGCATCGCGTTTTTCAGCTTGTTTGCGGTGCTTGACGAGGAAGTTCTTTTCGGCGTCTTTTTGCTGTGCCTTGAGCTCGTTAATCAGGGCAATTTGCTCGTCAATCTTAACCAGGAAGTCCTTGACGTGGCGGTTTACGTTAAATACATTGCGCGTCACTTTAGTCTGGATGTTCTTGGCCCTATTGGCATAACGCAGAGTGTTTTGCGTTTCGTCGTAGTGTGCACTACTGGGGGACACGCACACAATCATGACCGTTTTGCAGTTGCCGCCCAGTGAGAACTTGAGTAATCGGGTGAGCTTCGAGTTTCGGTAGGGCACATGATTGTGCTTGCGCATGTCGCACAAGGCATTGATGCAGGACCCCAGAGCGAGCAGAGACTTGTTGATGTTGGCACCTTCAATAAGACGCTCTCCTCTGTTTTGGGTGGCACTGGCTCGTTCAGACCCAGCAAGGTCGATAATGCTCAGTGTTGCCATAGTGTGTGGCTCGCTTACTGCAGCATTACGGTCTTTTTGGGCGACGTTGATCTGGAGCACAGCGTGTGAACGGGAGGACACCGCATTGGCCAAGGTAGGCGAGACTGTGCGATATTCGTTTCCCCGCACGATCATATCCATAACCTCTTGCACATTCTTGGGGTGGTAGCTTGTCAAGCCAGCTACAGTTACGGCTTGGTTCGTATCCTCACGCAACATGAGCCCCTGCTTGCTTCCGCCCGGAACCAGCAAGTCGCGGATGGTTTCGTTGTAGATCTCAAGATAGCTGAGCGAGATCTCGGTGACCTTGTCCTGGCTGTTTTCGTCAATTTTCTCAAACAATTCCTGCATGGTGAGAAAGATGATGCCGGGCTCCTGCGGGGTGCCTGTGATGGTATGGGTCTTTCCACAGCCAGTGGCGCCATAGGCGAAGACAGTAGCGTTGTAGCCGTCCATGACGCTATCGAGCAGACGCTTTGTCGTGGCCTCGTACACGTCCGTCTGGGTGGCATTTTCGTCGAAGATGCGGTCAAAAGCGAAGACTTGGTCCTTTGTCTTCTTGCCAGTTGGCACGACAGTTCGAGAGAACTTTTGCACGGGGCTATCCTCGGGGGGATCGAAGACTCTATAGGTAGGGAAGGCATTGGTTAGATTCAGGTTAATACGGCGGGGCGGGGGAGGGGGATGCAATCAGGCAAACGGGGGCAAGCACTCACAAACAGCGGTCGTCTATCACTTTTATCACGCTTCTAAGTCCGCGAGTCTGAAGTTTTGGCGTTGCAACACCGGCCAGCGAGCCATCTCCCAGAAATAAAGTTGACTCTTCAGTACGGGTCATCTGCGCCGCTTCTCTAATAGTAAAGGGGCGGATTCTCACTAAGAACAAACGAGCGGCAGGGTCAGCAGAAGCTTTGTAGAGATCACCAGATGGCAGCTTGAGACCTACCCGAGACGGTGATGGACGAAGCCGACGAGTCATCTATTGGCGACATTGTTGGTGGATAAGGACGAAAAACCAAGAGGGGAGGGGACCCAAGAGACGGGAGTCTATAGACGAGGCTGAGAAGTCGTCGAGTAATTCGGTCTGGCTCTATGAAGCTGTTTAGCGATCGCACGTGAGCAGCCGCCAAATGTCGGGTAATCAATGCCGCTTCTTGCCACTTCTTGCTGCTTTTTATTGCCGCAGAATAGATACAGAAGCTTGAATGTGTGGCAGAAAGCGAGCAGGGGCGTGGATGACGGGAATGCGGTTGTTGATATGGACAGAGAGAAAAAATGGAGAGAATTTGTGTTCTTTCAAAAATAATGACCGATAAAAGAACAAAGAGAGGTGAAATATGAACCAGAAGCAGGCTAAAAGGAGACACATTAAATTGGCGATGCTATTAAACAGGAAAAGAAAAGAATAGAAGAAATTAAACAAAGTAAGTTCTGTTGTTTTGTTGATGGAAGAAAAGAAAAGAGAACAAGAGGAAACCGGTATTCGTTCAGCCTTGGGCCTAAAGAGGGGGTCCCGGTCTTGGTCTCTGCTGTAGAATTATTTACTGCTATGTGTTTCTTTTTCCTTGTATTTTCTGCAGCGCCAGCTAGCTCCCAGCAGCTTCTTTCATCGCTTTATTCTTTTATTTCTCTTTATACATGCACATGCACTGGGAATTCAAATGAAGTCAGGGACTGCATTGTTTACAGGGGCTTGGCAAAACTGTGGCGTTGGCCAGGTAACGCCGCCACTTGTTGTGCTCCATCCCCGACTCCACCTCGTGTAACGATGTGGTGTGTGCTAACCCTTGTAGCGTAGCTCAGACCCTCAACATGTCACTTTTATCGTGGCGCACGCCGTGTTTTTCTTCCCGGCTCTTGCTGTGCTCTCGCAATGGTAACGACAACATACTCTTCGTATTCTTACACAGGATATACAGATAGGGGGGACGGAAAGGAAGGAATTCGGGGGAGAAAAATACACAATGGGAATCGCAAAATAGCCAAGACTGTACCTTGACGCTAGATGCTAGCATCTTTGTTAGGCGAGCGCGATAATTGGATTGCCATTAGTAGCCGTGGTAAAACAAGAAGGTGGCAAAAGAAACGAAAGATGACAAAATGGTAGAAATACAAGCCGACCCATGGCTGGGACGAAACAACAGAGATCCCGAGGCTAGGCTCTGTCTCGTTACTTCTTTTCTTGGCTAGGCACAAACATGGTCGAGAACGAGCCCATCATGTTGTTCATGGCCTCTTGCTGCTGCTTCTCCATGGCCTCCTTTTGTTCCTTGAGGTACTTCTCGCCGTTGGCCTTGAGATCTGACTCTAGCATCTGGTAGTATCTCTGGCCACGCTCTCGGGCGATGTCATGTAGCATCTTGCCCTGTGCAAATGCCTCGGCGGGGTTGATGTCGTCCGGGTTTGTGGGATTGACGCCGCCCTTGAGGCCCAAAAGTCCGCCAACAAAGTTGCTAGCAGAGCTCTTGGGCTTGCGTGCCTCAAGCTGCTTCTCAAACTTGGCTCGCGAAATGGCTTCACGGCGCGCAAACTCCTCCGGGATTTTCTTGCCCTCGAAGGACTTGATGACCTTGCGCACATCACTGGTCTGCATGGTGGCAAGGTACTCGAGGAAGGGCACAAGATCGACAAGGTCTGTATCGCGCGGGTTGCCCTTCCACTTGGGGAGGATGATGGCGTTTTCGGGCTGCTTACGCAGCCGGCGGCCGTTGGTGTCAATCATGATGACCTTGGACAGGTCGCGGTTAAGATACGAGAGGTCCTGCGTGAGCATCCCGAGCGTGGTTAGTAACTTTCAACAACCGCAGCTATAGTTCACCAGACATTGTCTGTCGTGATGTGATAGGGCTCATGCTATTCACGCTGGCCCTAATAGAACTATCGACATACCTTGACAATCTCGCCATCCTCGTACTTCGTCGCCTCGCGGAACAGAGGGAACATGATAAACTGGAAGGGATCCAGTTTCTGGACTGTTGGCAGAGCATTCATTGAAGGCACTGTCGTAAATAGTACCAATTCGTAGTACTGGCTCAGGTATCTCAGGAAGTAGTCAACACCGGGCCTCTTGGCAGTAGTCCAGCCCCGTTGCCGGTCCCACGAACTATGTATAAGCATGTCTTCCAAAGAAATGCATAGAGTGTATGGCTTCTGCAGCGACGGGTCTAGAATAGGCAGCAGCTTGTCGAAAGCCGGCTCCTGGTAGTACGTCACCGTCTCTGTCATGCGCGCACGCACTCGGTTCCACCACAAACCTATACCCCAGCCATTTGGCACGTTGGGATGCTGCGCAGCTTCCCCCTCAGAATCCCAGTCACGACCCATGTAAGCGGCACCGGCAACGATACTAAAGAGAACTAGACCAAGCGAGTATTTGGCAACGGCTTCCTGCTTGCGTTCTGCTGAAGACTTGTACGAAGAGTCGCGAGAGGATTTGTCGTCACCGGAGCCACCTTGGCTCGACTGGGCAGCGGACACTGACAATGCTTTGCTGAGCTCGTCGCCGATGTTCTGGGAGCCCTTTTTGCGTGCGGCCTGCTCAAACTCAAAGGTCGATGGGATGCCTTGGGTCAAGTCGGGGAGTTCGTGGAACTTGGGTTCGGGTTCTGCTGCCGAAGGCTGTTGCTTGGAGGCATCGTATGAAGGGGTAGGACTTTTGGGGTCCTTGGAAGAAGAAGATGAGAGACGAGTGGTGTATGCTAGAGTGGAAGGCCGAAATGTGGAAGGCCGCACGTTTGAGGCAGCACGCGGCGCCAGTCTGGAGATCCGCGACAGCATGTCTAAGAGCAGTTTGGTGTGTGAGGTCTATTAGGGCGCACTTGGCAGACAAGCCTGCGGCAATACCTGCTGGTTTGAATTGATTGGAAAATTAAGGAGTGGGCTGTCAAGATTCTTGGTTTGAGAGTCATCCGTCCTTTCAACAGGCTGCGTATATCTCCAAAACAGCTTAAATAGAGGGCAGATATCCAGGAACAGCCCTACGTAGAAGAACAGAAGGAAGACGATGACTCAGGAAAACTGCAGTAAGCTTCCCGCAATATTAATAGGCTTCAGGTTGGGGTTCCTCTGTTGTGATTCTTGTCTTTTTTGCCTTTTGCTTACGGGTCTTGTCGCTCAGATATCACCGGAATGGTAGACCCACTAAAGAGTCCACAGTTTTTTTTTGCGCGGGACACTGAGCTTTTGCATGGAACGATTCTAGCACGTGACTGACTGATAGTGCTTATCGCTAGAGCTAGTGTGAGTGTGAAGGTGAGTACTCAAGTACTATATCTTAGAATGAAGTGGTGTCGTAGTCGCTACAGTTTGGTGACGCTAGCTTGGAGGTAGCCCAACCCAGACTCTAGGGTTTGTAGATTTTTATCTACAGCCTTCATGTGAAAGAGAAACACGGTTGACGCCGAGCAGTAGTTCTAGTCCTCCACAAGGCTCGGGCCTGGCAAAAGCGTCACTTTTCTTTTTTTTTTGTTGTAGTCGATTTCTCCTCCCATCTTTTTTTCTGTAATTTCCACCTGTTGTGTTTGTCTTTCTTTTTCCATCGCATAGCCCCTTGATCGGCTCGTCGCTATCACTATGAAGTCTCACAAGCCCGCTTCTACAAGTACGACCCCCTCTTCTACAGTTGGCCGTCCCAAAGTTCTCAGCATCAAGTTTCCAGCTTCGAAGCCTACCGTAACGGTCACTAGCCCTATTTCCAACCTTATCACCGAAACTGCCAGTCGTGCAGCGCCCACGGCGAGCACTATAGTACCTGTTTCTCGACGAAAAGTTAAGATAGCGCCTTTTCCCTTTCTTGATCTTCCACCAGAGCTGCGCCTCGAGGTTTACCGGCACTTCTTCAAGGATGTTTGGCGCACTATTGATCTAGACCCAGACAACCATCGATTGATTCACAAGAAACTCGGCCTCTTTCGATCCTGCCGAACTATTCGATACGAGGCTTCGGACTACTTTTACAGCTCCCGAGTTTTTCGCGTTTTCCCATGCCATCCCGGCCGATACTTCAAAACTAAAAAGCCGTTATTGGCGCGCATGAAGCCAACTTGCAGAGCGCACATGACGACCTTGGAAGTGCGTCTTGGCCCCGGCTGGAGTCAGCCGCCTAGGGGATGGGTAGTCAATGACGCGCTAGGACTGCAAGATTGCACCAAGGTATACAAGATCAAGATATTTGTCGAGTGTGACCCGGGAGAAAGTGTCTTCAAGGGCTTCCGACAAGAAAATGGCTTCTTTGAGGCTTTCAGTACTAATTTGTTGACTGACGTCATCAGCCGGCTACCAAACGCCCGCATAGTTGAATTTGATGCATGGGAGAGCGTCAAGAAGGACGGCCACCTCATGCAGGTGCTGGTGGGGGCAATGGAGGCTTTGGGAATGGAGATTACTTGGGGCCCGGAGCGGGGCTGGACTAATTGTCAAGACCATGGGAACGGCAAGGACGGGGAGACAGGTTTGGAGGGTCAGTTCGCAATGCTTCGAATGGCGGCATAGATTAAAGAAGGGAAAGGAGAAGGGGCCACCTTATACTATATGATGCTGGGCTGTTGTTTACACACGAAGCAGATGTACATAGCATGCATGTGAAAGGAAAGTCTATCTGCAGGAGGGGGGACCAATAGGGCCACGGGTACCCATGATTTTAAAATCACACGGACCTGTGTGGATTATGTAAGCTTCCACTTTCGGTATAGCTCACACATCACAACAGTGAAGTACAGTGCTGCGATCAGTTGGACGTCTAAGTTGCAATAACAGCTCTTCTATTGAATACCAATAGATTCTATTGCGATTTGATCATAATGCAGGAGTTCGTCTACTGCTGTTCTTCGATATTCTTATCAAGAGACCGTTTTGCAATTATTGAGAATGGGCAGTTAGCACCTCGAGTAGTAGTCTTCCGTTGCCAGCATCAGGAGGCTTACATGCTCTATCACAGGTGCAGGCAACTGTCAATCGGCCGGGCTTCTGCCTAGTAGATCTCCCAATGACAAAGGCCATGACGAAAGCATAACCACGACCTAGTGTATAAGAAGTGACTCTCAAGAATCATTCGCTTTCAGGTGGGAGATAATCGTCAAGGAGCAAAGCTACGACTTCAATCCAGGCTTGATCTATTATTGTGTTACCTACTTCTCCATGATTAAACAGCGTTATTACCGCGATTTTACGCGTCGTATTGGCGACCAGTGATGTCGAAAGCGGAAGCCTACGCAGTCCCCCACGGATCCGTGTGATTTTAAAACTACGGGTGCCCGTGGCCCTATTGGGCCGCCCCCAGGTGGGGACCACAATGAGGTCAGCACAGTGCTAATGCATTGAACGATAACAGTGTGTTATCTGGTCTAAAAGTATGCTGACATTGACTTTTTTCCTCAACTTCATTAACAAGCTTCTTTGTATGTCTACATTTATGTGACTTCACCATCACTGGCCTCTAGCACTAGCGTTAGACACAATGCCCCTCGACACTTCGACATATTCGCTCGCGCTCCTGCGCACCGATGGCCGGCGATGGAATGAGCTGCGCCGCCTCCACGCACAAATCCGCACCCAAGATGCCGCTGATGGTTCAAGTTATCTGGAGATGGGCCATACCAAAGTCATGTGTGTGGTAAATGGCCCTAACGAGAGCACTAAAAGGGCGCCCGCAAGTACCGGCGGCCATGCAGCTGTTGTGGTGAGCATTGTGGTGGCGGGATTCAGCTCAGTCGACCGCAAGAGGCGAGCACGCAATGATCGGTAAGTTTGATTGGGAGTCGCAATCTAAAGCCGATGCTCCAACTTGGCCGGACCAAGCTAGCATAGTCTAGTATGCGCCAAATCACACGCTCTAACAAGTTTTACAGACGTACGCAAGAACTTGAAGCCACCATTTCCCGCGCCTTTGCTGCCACACTCCACACCCACCTGTTCCCTCATAGTGTTATCAACATCGCCCTACACGTTCTCTCCCAAGACGGCTCTCTCCTTGCAGCGCTCCTCAATGCTGCCACATTGGCTCTCATCGACGCAGGAATACTAATGACTGACTACATCGCTGCTTGCACGGCGGGATCCACATCGACGTACGCAGCGGCCGATGAAGGGGCGGATCCGTTACTGGATCTGAACTCCCAAGAAGAACAAGAGCTGCCATTCCTAACTGTCGGTACCCTTGGGCTCTCAGACAAGATTGTAGTGTTACTGTGCGAAAGCCGTATGCAGATTAGCCGTATGGAGGGCATGATGGCTGTGGGCGTGGATGGGTGTAAACAAGTACGGAGGTTTTTAAACGACATTGTCAAAGACAAAGGTAATCGCATGGTGGCGGAGGGCAGTGTTTCCAAGGGAACCGGGCTAAGTCTTGATGATTAAAAGTTGATGCGGGCGTTGGGTAAAGGAAGGGGAGGGTAGGTTGTACATGGTGGTGTTGGAGTTGCTTAGTTGCCTGCAGCCCCTACATTGTTTGTATGCAAAGAAAATAACCATGTGACAACTAGGCATTGATTGACAGCGCATTTATTTGGGAACAGACAGCATATATAAAGCGAATCAACACATCACTCAGACTACACTACATTACTTGCACTAGACTTCACGTACAGCACATAGCACAAGCGAACGCTCACTGTTATAACTTATCAAACTTACTTAGGGGGTTATATCTCATATCTCCCTTACAGCTCATCATGAGCGCCCTTGCCCAAGTCGATCTGAGGAAGATCCTCTCTCTTCCACGAACCCGACACGACAGCCTGCATGAAGTCACTGATACTCTTCTGGGTGAAGTCGCCATCATACTTGGATACCCAACCACGCTTGTAATTCACGACGACCATGTTTTCCTCCTGCTCGACTCCCAAAGCCGCACGCAGAGGACCCAAAGCGGGGCTGTCACTGGAAAGAGTGTAGAAGGGAAAGGCAGGGTGCTTGGCCGCCAGATACTTTCCAATAGTTTCGATAGAAGGCGTTGTCTCGGGACCCAGGAATACAAGAGAGGTCTTGGACTTGGAAGACAAAAAGGATTCTTGAATCTCTTGGGCTGTAGAGAGGACCGTCGGAAGATGCAGAGCAGCCTCGGCAGGTTTCGGCTTCTCGTTGGTCTCTTTCTCCTGGGCCTTGAGCTTGTCCTTGGCGCTGTCTTTGGGGGGCTTCTTGTCTTTCGGAACGGTCTTGCTCTTGATTTTGAAGGCATCCGGGTTTGGCGTGGCAGCCTGGGCCAAGAAATCTAAAATGGGCTCTTTCTTGATTTCCCCATCATAGACAATGGGTTCGCCACCGCTCGCAGGTAGTAGCACTAGTGTAGGAAACTTCTTAATGTTGTACTTTTCCACTGTGCTTTTCTCCTTGTTACGGACTTGGCCAAGGCTCATCTGGCTGAGGAAGTCGATGGCAAGGCTCTTCATCAAGGTGCTGGTGACCCCCTTGTCCGTGAATAAGAGCGCACGTGGCTGTTCCGGGTTGCTTTCCAGAAATTTGTCCAAGTCTTTGTCTGTAACCTTGATTACATGGTTGTTTATGCCCATAGTCACAGCATTTACAATGCCTCCGGCACTACGCTCACCACGGTAGTCCTCGATAACCGGCCGCCCTCGCTTTTTTCCGGGGCGCACGATCTTCAGAGTGGGAAAGCCCTGGATGCCCATAGAGCTGCAGAGACCCTTATTGACGTCTTCATCACAGTTGATGGCAGCGACGTTGGCTAAGCCAGCCAGGTTTTGGGCGGCCTTTTCATAGGCAGGCTTGAGGTTCTGACAGTGGCCGCACCAGGGAGCATAAAATTTGACAATCTAGGTGTCTGTTAGTGGTTTGGACGTTCCCTTTGACCCGAGACATGACTGAGAGTCTTCGTACCGAGGTGTAGTTCGACTGCGTAATAAGCTGATCATAAGTCTTGCTTTCCACTTGCATCACCGGGGAGTTCCTAGGATAAAAGGCAGCTTGGGCTCCGGGAGTAGCGCAAAGGAGCGCAGTGATGGCGGCTAGCACGGTGGGGTGGTGCATGGTGATGACGATTTAGCTTGTTTGTCACCAGGGTTGGGCTGCAGTTTCGACGTGGGTTGTGAGGGTCAAGATTAGTTTGGAGCGTTTATATTCAGGCATCAGTTCACACGAAAGACATTTCGAGACAGGAAAAGAGAGTATCAGTGAGGCTCAAATAGTTGGCGAGCATGGAAAGGCCACGGTGGAACAGGAGCTGCATCCCGGACTGTGTGATAAACCCTGAACCCTAAATAACACGAAGTTGGTCCTCGAATGTTTCACCAAGCTATTTGTGCTTGGTTGATGACTCAGCAATTTGGGAGACTGGGGTCTTTAACCCTGGGTAGCTCAGCGAGGGGAAGCTCATGATAACTCAAAGGCAACAGCAACCAGTAGGTCTACGTGGAGTCTTGGAAGTTTGTTTCTATTTGCCCTTCTCTTGTGCCAATACCTTCAAAGTCTATTTCGCCTGCTCTCTGCAATTTCACTTCCTTCAGGCTTCTATTTCTAATGGCTAGCGAAATACCCGACGGCCTGCGCCAGCCTGAGCTTTTACGCTTTCTGCTACGGGCTAATCAGGTCCGTCAGGTCAAGCCAGTCATTGCATATTGGTGCGAATACTATGTGCTTGACCAGATTATAAGTCGCCAACTGCATACAACTGATGAGGAATGTCTGGAATGGACAACGGCGTTGATGAGCCGTCTGGAACAGACCAAGACGGAACATGCCGACGAGACAATTACGGATGATACTGCGGGACAGGCATATGTAGAACAATTTGCGCAGCAGGCTTTCGAACGGGGCGAGCGTGTCCTACGAGCAAACAAGGTAACAAAGTAAGTGTCCTGGCAGCAACAGGTACTCTTGGCACTTGGACATGGCCGCTAACATCTGCCCAGGCAAACGGCTGATACCTTTGATGCAGCCGCTACCTTTTTCTCCCTGGCTAAGATTTGGGGCCCGATTGACGAGGAAACAAGACAAAAGATCATGTTCTGCAAGTGGAATGGCGCGCGTATTCTCAAGGCTATACGTGCTGGTGAAGACCCAAATGCGTCAAATCCAGTTCTCGACGAGCCAGAATCTCAGTACAACGACGAGGCCCCAGCTTCTTCAACTGCCCCAGGAGCTAATGCCAATGCTAATGCGGATTTGGATGCTGAGCTAGAGGCGGGATTTGCTTTAGTGCCTACAGCCCACGATGCGTCTCCAACAGCTCCTCAGCCTGTAACTGTAGAAGATGTTGCGGATCCTGAGATCGAGCTTCCCTCACAGACACAGCTTAACCCCGAAATACCCTGTTTCCTCCCAACCGTGCCCCAGGAAGTAACTTCCCGTAACGTAGACCCGCCATCACCAATGAGCGTCACTGACGAGACATCTGGGTGGCCTCCCGCTGCTGTCTCGGCCTCAGTTTCCCCTACCGGGCCTAGCGTTGATACGTACACTGCGCCAGCATATAACAGCGCGCCACCCTCTATACCCCCAGCTGCCCCTATATTGAGGGCACCAACAGCGACTGCCTCTCTACCCATTGCTTCGCCGCCTTCAGCGCCTCCGGCTGATACATGGAAGCCGCCTGCGCCTACAAGCCACAGCTTTTCAACTGATGAGGCTGATGCAGCCAAGGCGACAAAGCATGCCAAATGGGCCATTTCAGCACTCAATTTTGAAGACGTGCCTACGGCGGTGAAAGAATTGCGGAACGCATTGGCCGCTCTAGGAGCGTTATGAGTATGGAGGAGAGGATGAGAGAGACACGGAGAAAGGAGGGATCAGCTACAGCCTCATCTAGCCAGGCGATTAAATGGAACATGCTATTATCTGCTGTAGAATTATCATCATTATTTTGTTCCAAGAAACTTTGGAACTCCCCCACATTGAGTTACCGGCATTGTTTAAATACACATTATGCACTATACCTACTATCTAGTGTGTTCTAACAACATGATCATCCGCACCTTCGATATCTTACCCCATATCCTCTGGCTACAACTCAATCTCGGTCTGGAGTCTCAATACTTTCCCGGATAGAAGGCGTTAACCGTGGTGTCATGGACCTCGGTCTTTCGCTATCCACAATCAGCGGAGTCCCGGGAGGAGACAACATCGTCTTCTTTCTTTCGGAAATAACGGGCCCAGCTGCTTTTGCTGTTGGTGGTGAACCTTGGCTTTCGCTTACAGCCTTGGCACTAACATTATCCTCCATTTGGGTCTTTGTGCCTCGGATCCATGTCTCCACGTCAAAGCCAGCAATTTTCAACAAGGCCAGATCCAAGCCTGAGATCAGGATTCCAATAGCCACTACCAGATCTACGGCATGTACCGCCCACCAGATATGCTGTTTACCTAGGGGGCATGCTACGTACTCATATTTCCACTTCCACTCTTCTGTGTCAAACCAGGCACTAAATAGGCCCATGTTGCCTCCGAAATCACCCATCATGCTGCGGACCGTGATTTCGCGGACGCCAGGAAGTCCGTCGGCCCCAGGAATCTTAGACTCTGTAGCATTTTCCCACCGACGGACAGCCCATCTGCGCTCATCAACGGGGACATCGTCCGTTTGGTTAATGTAATGGTATGTGTCACAGCCGGCGTGGTCATGGCCGTTCAAAATGACACCAGGACGTCCTAGGCCCTTGTTGGCGGCCTCGGGATCTCCACTCATGCCGAGTAGCCCCTCGAGAAAGCCTTTGCTAGAATCGTAAGACAGCATGTTTTGTTCACGAATTCCGCTGTCGTCTTCCTCGTCATAGAAATCAAAAAAGGGGGAATCGACGCAAATTCCTTCCTCTTTGAGTAGTGGGATGTGTGTCATGATGACAGAAAAATGGCCATCAAACTCAACAGCCGAGGACGTGCCAATTATATCATTGATAAAGGTATAGGTATCGTCTTGCAGCTTTGAGCTCTTGGCGGGGGTATCGAGATTCATATTGTTGACAATGATCAGTCGCAGCTCTGGGACTAAACGTGTGGAGTCGGGGTTGGATTCTTCGTCAAAGATAGTCTTCCGAAGGCGTTCATCGGTGATGGGATACTCGAATCGAAGCTCGTAGTTGGATTTGCCGTAGGTGTGCTCGAATCGTGCAAGTCTCTCCTCGGTCAAGTCGCCGGCATAGCCTACATCGTGGTTGCCAACGATATTGATGATCCGACGGGTCCAATGCGCGGCAGAGCTGTCGTTTTCTTTGCCTATATACCCGGAAAGGTCGTACTCCTCAGCAGGGTAGGTGGCCACCTCGTCAGGCACCTTCTCAGTGCCTTTGAAGACGGTGTTCCAGTAACGAACGCCACGGCGCTGAAATTCGGCATCATCGATCCACTGGCTTCCTACCAAGTCGCCCAGAACAGAGATGTGCGTCGGCTGAGTCCACCAGTTCATGGTCCGGAAGACGTGAGCCAGATATAGGTCGTTCCCGATTAGATCGACCCGTTTTCTAATAGACAGGAGCTCATTGTGCAGGTCCTCAAAAAACACGTCCACAATATCGTGAAAAACAGCCTTTAATCGCAGCCGTAGCGAGCCAAACTCGGTTGCGAAGGTGATGTGATCCCAGACGTCGAACATATGCGGCATATGGCCTAGCCAAGTTGTAGGAATCGAAGTGTCGCCCTCCAACTGTGGATCGCCGATGGTGAGCATTCTAAACGGGGCTAGGGGTGGCTGCGGGCCAAGGAAGTCGAGAGTGACGGGTGAATGGCGCCTTAGCGTGTCGAAGAAGGCAGCGCTGGGACTAGGAGCACTGGCTACATTTGGCGCCTGGGGCAGCGGAAAGGCATATCGCAAGAATACTGGGTAGTAGTAAAGGTAGATGGTTGATAGTAGGCCAATCGGCGCCAACAGGCACACGCTACCACGGAGCAACGAAAGATATCGCATCTAGAGTTCGAGATTTGCGGCCGGAAAAAAGCCTAGATCATAAAGCATGTGATGTGGGCAAAAAAGAGACGAGGGACAAGATCGAGGTCGCAAGGCTGCAGATGAAAATGATTCGAGGGCGGGTCCTAGCATTAGCGAGTAAGAAGAGAACGAAAGAAAGAGGGCAACAGCCACAGGCCGTGCAAGTACGGTGATTAAACAAGAGACGAATGAATGAGAGCTAGGCGAAGAACCAGAAATGGAACTCGGAAGAGAACAGAAGTCGCCGGTGTCAGAGACCAAAAGTAAGCAAGCCAAACAAAGGCGTAAATAAGGGGGAAAATCAACAAGCTGAAAAATAGCAACCAAGCTTTAATGTGTGGGGAGAGACGTCTATCACACAAGTTGCACAAGATGGACCCACAATAGCGTTGGGATATATCAATTGAATGTGTGCATTCTTTCATCCCTGGCTGGCAGACCGTCGCCATTCTGGAACCGAGACACAAACAATTACATGTCTCACAACATGCAGGAGGGTACGAAAACAGGGTGGTCTATTTCTTGCCACGTTTGATGTTCGTGGCTAGTTATATTTCCAGGTCCTCTTCCTGTCTATGCTGCTCTTCTAGATCGCGCTTTTCCTCTGCCGTCAGTTCCGAGCGGCTAGTCAGGCCTGGGCCATCCGCTTCCTCGTCACTGTAGTCGTCGATCTGGGGAATATCAACCACGAAGTCGACATCCGAAGGCGCCCTTGTTTCCGCTCCGGGCCACACAGCAAAGGCCAAAGTACAGCCGTCGGTCAGTCCCGATCTTGCTGGTGTCTCCGTTTTGTCGTCGAATCTAAGCGGCACCCAGCCGGCCCTGAGTTCATGCGGGTCCTTGGGCTTAGCGTACACTATTCGCCATGGCTCCGCGCGGGGAAGCGCAATTGGGTCATTGGCTGAGACAAGGCCAGTTGTGCCATAGCGAGCCTTGATTATCGCGCTGAGCTGCTCTGAAATGTTTGACCACAGCTCTAGGCTGTTGATGAAGAGCGCAAAGGTGTGCACGCCAATTTTGAAGCGGACAGAAACATCAGTGTCAGAAATCTCGACCTGATGTGTGTCTGGATGTTAGTGGAACAAAGCGTCTTTGGGCCTCAGAAAATAAGGTGAATCGCACGTACCATAGCAACCGTTGGTTTGGGTCTTTGTGTTTGTGCATACGAAAAGGTCGGACGTTGGGAGGGCGGCTCTAGTAGTGTTCTCAATTACTACTGCCTTGTAGAGCAATATTAAATATTAAGCCAGGCAGCTAACTGAAGCTTAGGCAGGCCTGTGTCAAAAGACCATAACTATTGAGTCAATTCCCCCACTAGTGCAAAAAAGTTGTTTAGGAGCTGTGCCATGTGCCATCATTGAGAAGCACGGTGGCAAGTGCTGAGAAGAATCGCACCGGGTAAGAGGAGAGGGAGGTCATGTGACGTGAATACCCACCAACGGCCTGGCACTGTCAAGCAGCGCTCTTCTGTTTTCCAGAAGCAAAGACAACTGGGATGTGCATGGCTTAACGCAAAAACAACAACAACAACAAGCAGAGAGCCTTTGTTCTGCTGAAAAGGCGTCTCTTTTCCCACCTAATGAGATGGCTTTTCCTTTGATGAAACATACCTCCTCTATTGTTTGCGTTAGACAAATCCAGAACTCTCACAACTCGCACTCGACGGCGGCGACCTCACGAAGGCAGCATGCCAGGCTGCCAGGCCTAGCTTCGCTGTTAAGTGCACTTGGCCAAATGGCTAGTCGAGTAGAATACCCAAGAGTAAAGTGGTGACAAGCTAAGGTCAAGACCATAGTTACATAGACCCTACTAATGCATGCATATGCTACGAAAGGCTTGTGATTCAAAATACAGTGGGGTATCACTGATGAAGGACTGAATGTGAACTTTGTGATGCACAGCCACCTGATTAGTCATGTTCTGACTAAAGGGGGGAAGACAGGAAGACAGTGGGACCCACGTAATGGTGCTAGTCAACCATACTGACATAATTGTTTGTTAGTTCAATTCTATCTAACGTCTACCAATCACTGACATGAGAAAATATTGAATAACAGGATTCTCATTCATTTCCGAGCATACGGCAGCGCTATCGTCATTCTGTTGTCTTACCATTCACCACGCGAAATGGCCGATCTGGACGGTCTGGATTTCACATATATATAGAGGCAGTCAAGGCTACATATCAAGCGCTTGTCAGGTAAACGAAGAGTGCTGTTGTGGAAACATTTAGGATGCTGTCTAACACGCCAACGTAAATAGGGAAAGGGATGCCGCAAAAGCCCGGTCTGCCGACTTGGACAAAAAAGTCGCAGCCGCAAAAGCTGACGCCGATGCCGTAAAAGCTGACGCTGACGCTGTTGGAGTCAGTGTTCCGGGAACCTCTCTCCACATGTACTTGTATAGCGTTTATGCACACTGCTTTCAAACTATCACTGTTCTTAAACCCAATGATAAATTCACTACTGACTGAAGCTCAATATCTTTTGGTCATCGAAATTGCCCTGAGAAGTTGTTGCACCGGCAGGATTTCCCCGACATCCACAAGCAGCAATTCGATAATCTTTCCAATTCCTTTGGAAACAATCTTTTGCTGCCATGTATGGCAGTAGTTCATGAAGATCAAAAGACAGTGGGTTATCGGACGCTCCGCAATAAAGACGACTCCTCATATTTCTGCTCGGCAGTCATCGAAAAGCCTACGAATAAGATTGCCAATGCTTGACTTGATCTTGAGTCAAGGAATTGGGCAAATTGAATTTAACACTACCAGATACCAAGTCAAACGTCTCGTTAATCAGGCTGAAGAGTGTCAGTACCAAGATGCTTATGCTGAGAACGCAAGTGACAATGACCCTACTATTTTAAACCATTTAGTGGACAATCCAGAAAATGCGACTATAGTATCTGCCTTTCGTAGACGTATTCCTACGACCGTGACTGGCTCGAGTCCTAGTTCTAAACGGCCTGCTCCATCACCTCCTGACGCCAGCGCAGCGCGCCCTAGCACAGCACAGTCACCGAATGACGAGATAAAACCGGATAGCACTTGTGTTGGGATTGTGGAAGAACCGTTTAAAGATAAGAATCTCCTTGTCATTGAATACAAATCTGCTTTTAAATATACGCCAACACTACTCGAGAATACTCTTGAGGACATTGTCAAGTCCGGTGGTGCCGTGTTCCTTGAAACAACAGATTTTAAAAGCACTGGTCGCATAAAGAGGAGGAAAAAGAGTCGGGGGCCACAAACTGGCGGGACGATGGTTGCGGAGGCTCTCGTTTCAAGTTTCAATCACATGGTTACTCTTGGCCTGTCTTACGGCTGCATCTCAACTGGGGAATGCACCGTTTTGCTCCACATTTACTATGAAGAGCCGTCAAAGCTTTACTTCCACCTTTGCATCCATCAAAGAGATGTCATTGGCATCCCACTACGCCTGAAAGAGGATCCACTGGTTCAAGATCATGAAATCTCTAGTGTCCTTGAAACCGGCATCAGGAACACACCCCATGCGATTTACATGACTATGATACAACTGGCTTTCAACCAACCCAATCTTTCATCACAGGAAGTTGCAAATCTGCAAAATAGTCTTTCCGGATACTCAGGCCCTGACAAGTCAACTGTCGGCCAATATCCTGACCCTGGCAAAGGGGATGGGAATGGGGGTAGTAATTTGCCTTTGAGGAAAGAACATCTACTTCTACTTGCGTTGAATGCACGGTCGTCAAGCAAGCCCCATGAAGATCCTTCCAAAAAGCACGTGGCACAAAAGCAAACTTCCATGAATCCTGGCCCGCATCGTCCTCCTCAGGCCAAGTATTGCTCTCAGAAGTGTTTGCTGGGTGTTGTCAATGGCGATTATATTGATGAGTCATGCCCCAATGCCAACCTCCACCGTGAGAACTCTACAACTCCAAATGGCAAACACCCACTTGCCCTTTCCCAGTTGGTGGAAGTTGTCCAGAAACAGCTTGACACTAACCTTGATTCTGACTGTGAGGTCCAACGTTACAAGTCTGGCTTGTTCGGCACCCTTGTCAAACGCACTGCCTATCCTTATGGGTACACGTTTGTTGGAAAATGGATGATAGACCTTGGCTTGCCCTTCATTCGCCATGAGCTGCAGGTGTACAATCGGCTGAGGCCTTTACAGGGTGTTGTAGTCCCAGTGTGTCTTGGCCATGTCTCCATGCACCAGACATTGAATGTGGAGTTCTTCGCCATCCGCCAAATGCTCTTGATGTCGTACGCAGGCGGATCAGTCATGGAAATGGGAGATGCTGTTGACAAAATCGAATCTCAGCTGCTAGAGCGAGCTTGGGGTTGTGCATCGTGACATTCGTGCGGGGAATGTGACATACGATTCCAAGTCTGACTGCACTATGCTGATTGACTTTCATCGGACCTGGCTCCTTGATCCCCCCTCTAAGACTGCGTGTGTGGACTCTAGTGAAGGCGTGGGTAACAAAAGAGAGCCATGTGTAAATGACCAGGATGATGACGGATCTGCAAAAAGGACCCGTTTAGAAAATTAGTGGGAGGGAGACTATTTCGACGTGGGATACTGAGAAACATCCATCTACGGGCGAGTTGGTGGTCATTGTGATACTTGACAAACGTATCGTGGAGTGCCTGATGCTTAGGTTAGTGCTGTGAGTCCCGTTTTCAACCAACCTCATGGATTCTCGGTCCTTGGATAAAGGGCAAAATGAATTCACACAAACACCTGGATTGAGAATTTGTTTGACGCAGACTAAATATCACACATTGCAATTCAAAACATGAGCAGAAAACCCACCATGAAAGATCTGATCTGCCTCCTCAGCAGATCGAAATTCACAGAGCCAGCACCTGCAAATCACCCCACCAAACATAACATGCTCTACACTGGGAAAATCCTTCGCTGCGAATCGGACTACAATGTCCTCATCCTCGGTATCCTTGCACGGCTTCCATCCTGTAGATGTAAGCATCCACTTTCCAGGATGAGGGTGGTTTGCCTTGAAGGGAACAGCCTGCGCAGTCGGCAATCTGGAGACCTAGATAGCCCGAGCTAGTGACGTGACAACTCACTTCTTAAGCTACTTGGATTGGCTAAAGAGTTAGCCTAGGACACAAGGGCTGCATTAGACATCACCAGTACCTCCCCGAAAAATAGCTCAACCTGAAACCTTTGCGCAGAAGCCATTTCACGACCGATTGCAGAAGGGGATCAAGGTTCACAGAAAAATGCAAATTCTGCTATAGATTCAGGACAGTGCCAAGTCTCCCGCGCCCTTCCAAATGACCCCAAGTAGCAATGACAGAAAGCAACATCAAGGGGAGTTTTAAAGGGGCAGGACTTGTTCCATTGAATGTAGAAGACGAGATATCAAAGCTTGATATGCAGCTACGGACTCCAGCACTGATCGAGAATGAGGCCAGCCTCCCCGACCCCTGGGTTCCTAGGACCTCAAAGACAGCGCTTGAAGCTAGCTCTCAGTTTGAATACTTCAAAAGGTGAATCCAAAGGCATAAGAGAAGTTCACCTGCATATATCCTCGAGGCCCTGACATTATTAACCAAGACAACAAAGTGGTAATGCATCGGAACACCTCATCAGAGTCGGAGGCTCAGGACCTCCGACAGGCAAATGAGATCCTTAGCAAGCAGCACAGAGCCAAAAGGAAAAGCCCCCCGACTACAAAATGAGGGGAAGGATAATATTAACCAGGAAGATGTTGATGGGCAGGTGACGGCGGATTCATCGAGAGTTGGGGTCGGGGAAGTTCGGCAGCAGTGAGGGAAAGGTGATGTGGAAGATGTGGTGCAGGTGGCCATAACTCAAGAACATGTCAGGCTGTTGTTGAAATATCTAGAGAACAGGATAGTAATCAATTTCAATTGCAATTGATTGACAGTATTTTTAAAAGTTTTACATAGAATCCTCCCCGGAGCGTGCCAGTTTCTTTTCAACTCCCTATGCACATACGCTAGAGGACAATTGGAAATCACAACATAATCCATGGGGCTACTTGGGGCTTAGCCCGTGTTTTGCATAGCTTCAACGCCATCAAGCATATTCCAGGCAAGTTCTACTTCTAGAAAGCTCTACGCGCACAATCAAATGGCCCAGCAGTTCATCGATAGCCCAAAGAGCCGTAGAGAGTCATAGCGCTGTAACCCCAGGTCCTACACACATTCGCCGAGCTATCTTTCTTACAGACAACACTTTTTGTCTCTACACCATGCTTAGCGGCCATCGAGTAAGTACTGAGCATAGGTAAGCGCTCGCAGAACGAGACTTGTTAACAAAAAGTAACTTGGAAATCATAGATGTGTTAAAATGCCACTACAAAACCTCCATCTCTCGCACCCCGCCCTTCTATGCAGCGGCGGCAGCCTCTCTTGACCTGGGCTCTTTGCCGGCATCAGTAGGGGCAAGAGCAAAGGAGGCATCACCAGTTTTAGAGTGCCTCAAATGCTCCTATTCGGACAGAATAGAGGCGTCTCATGCAATAGCAGGCGCCATCCTACCATCATACAAATCAGCATCAAGGTTTGCTGGGCCTGAATAGGGACGGGGCCTTTTGCGCGAAGCTTGGATTACATCGCAGACCTCCATGATGTGTATGTAGACAATAGTGATGGCGCATCCATTATCGCCCATCTCTGTGGTGGTAGTGGTGGAAGGGGGGACAGAGGTTGTAGAAGTCATTGACGTCATTGAGGTGACATCAGCACCAGTCAAAGGCCGGCCACTAAGGTCAGGTGAGAAGCCACAGTGCTGGTTACCCTGAATGTATCTAGTTGATAAGATAGGGCTGCAAGAGAAAGCGGCAGAGCTAGCTAATGAAGGGGCGCCGGTAGTTACAGCATCACTGGTTGTTTCGAGTGGGCTTCCTGTCATGACAGCAGTAGAGATATCCCGAGGCACGTATTTCAAAGCTGCAAATTCGGCTCCACCATTAGAGGACCCGTCTTCGGGAATGTCATCGTCGTGCGGAAGCTGGCCTTCAACACATTCAGAATCCCCACAGGATTTTGATGGCCAACCCAAGCGCATAGCCACAGTCACAGAAAAGGATCCCAGGAGGAAGATAGAAGGCTTCATCGTGAGGGTTATTTGCTTAACAGGCTGGACGAAAAACAAGATGGAGTGAAGCAGACAAGGCTCGATAGTGATATTGCGTGGTGATTTTATTGGCAGCGAAGGAAGTGGGTAAAAGAAGAAATAATGGTGGAGAGGAAGTTCTGTGATATATATACATTCTATAGACCAGTTATCCTCCTACCATGAACTGGCATCTGGCAGAAGGAATGATGCGTCAAACTCACCAGTGCGTTTATCATGAGGCCAGCCCCAAGAGGCCTATGCTCTACTAAAAACGCTCCTCAGCAGAACAAAAGGTAAAAGCCATGGATTCCTAACGGCTAGTTTGATGGGATCAGAACCAAAGATCGAGCTGGCTTTGTTGATGACCCGATGCCAAACGAATTGGCCTGTGCTTTGCAAGGCCAATAATCAAAAAGCTCACTATTTTATTTCTGGCCAAGCACATGGTTGCACGGCCTAGATAGGATGCACGGCGAAGGGGTGCCGAACTAACAGGTACATCGAATTGCACTTTGCTATAGCGCACATGTACATAGCATAGCAGCCGTAATATTCCACCCTTCCCTGAATAGACCAGTACTGCATTGAGCATAACACATGGCCATTTAATATCCAGAGCGTGTCCTGGCTGTGTCACAGCCAGCTAGAAACTTCCCACAATATAACAATGCACCTCGGCAATTTATGGGGCGGAACTTCGGAGGTCTGGTGTGTGGGTTACCCTCAATACCTTATGACACCATCACTCAGGCACTTTTGGCCGAGACATGGCTATATTCTTTCTACCCTAGCGGCAACTCCGTACTAGAAAGTGCGCGATGGATAGGCAGTGTCAAGGCTGGCCCCAGAATCAAGGCAGCCTTTTAGATCTACAACGGAGATGAGACACATGAGTCCGGGGTTAGCATAGACATAAACAAAAGAATAGGCATTCCAAGTGACGAGACTTGATCAAAGAGGAGACAAACAGATAATGTCCTGTGGGAGATAGAGCGACGTGACGTTCCAGGGCTAGACTGTCAAGAAATCTTCTCCCATTCCAGAATGTGCTTAAAGCTCAACAAGACAAAAAAGAAGAACAAGTATTACAAGATGCCTGAGAAATGGCTCAGAACTTTCTGGTCAGCAACCATCCGAAACAGGCCGACAGCCTGCACTGCCAAAGACTCACACTGTTTTCTCCTCCTGTGCTTTATAGCCCTAGGGCCCTCTTTGTTGAGGAAGTCTAACTACCGGCAGACAGGGCCGAACAGACACACTCCCTCGAGGTCCGTTGCAGATAACAGGCTTGTACTCGACTGCGGATTCCACATCACGGCAAAAAGCAAGGCCCAATATCTGCTACGCTCAGCGAAGGAAGCTACAAGCAAATGAGCCGAATATCAGTGCAGCAAAAAACCACCCCCAGAGTGTTCGCAAGTCTGGTCCAGATGTTGCCATGACTTGCTACATATGTCCCACTAAGCCTCAAACTCATAAACAATTGATTGGCCAAGACCCGGCCAACTGGCTGTAGGAAGATGTCTCCGTCCAAGCCAGGTTGACATGGGTTGGAAAGAGCCCAATCGAGATGACAAAGATTTGCTTGCTGAAATAAATGAGCAGGATTCAGGATTCAATGCCCATTACTAAATAGTAGCCCTGAATTCAAGGTAGGGGTGCCAAAGAGTATGTCTGGACAGTGCATCCAAGCAAGGGAATCGGCTTCTAGGCGCCTGCAGTTTGTGCATTATCCCTAAGCAGGCACAATAGCTACGGAGGCCCAATTCTGATCAGTGCTGCCAGACTTGGGCAAAGCGAGGAGGCTCAAGCCCGTCGACCAATCTCAAGGGCGAGTTCGTAGCCCATATGCGCGGTGCGGTGATTTGCAAACAGGAAGGTTTGGCTGGTTCAGGGAAGCTTTAGAGGTCAGGGGGAGGGGGGGTTTGTGTGTTAGTGAGAGTCTAAGCGACAAAGGCCTCGGGTAGCAAGCCAAGAAGAGTTGGCAGACAAGCTCCGACAAGGGTTCCAGGATGCCAGGATGAAGAGACATAGAGCGAGGGTGTTATTTCGTGGAAAAAATAGCGCTCAATGCCATTCTTGATATTTGATATTTGTTGTGGAGAATCTAACCCCCTGTTCGGTAGAACATCGGGTAAGCCCACAACACACAATGTTTTGTGGGCTTACTCGGTCAGAGATAGAAACCTTAGTCCAATGCAACATATAAAATCAAAAAAGGAATCAGTTCACAGCAACAATCCTTTGTTGTTTGTTAGTTTGTGTTCAAATTGGTCCTTATTTCATTATGTAAAGTTGATGAAAAGTTTGACTACTCCTCTCTTCATATAATGACCCCTTTTTTGATAAGCACATCGTCTTGTCAGTTTCCCCGAGCTTCATCCGGAACTCGACTGGAAGTCTGTTTCAACAAATTTTTCTGTGGGCCCCTCATCGCGTGAGCCTGCACGTGACCTCATTGCTCAGCATCTAGGCGCGGCGCGCTCCCTCCCGGCGCCTAACTGCGACAAGCAATCCTGGTAATCCTGACTTAGGTTACTGACAGCCAACGATGCAATAAGCTAATGAGGTAAGCTCTGGCACAGATTACCGACTCTAAAGATAAAAGATTTGCTACGTACTACGATGGGCATGGTTGAATGAAAGCTCATCGTTTTTTGATAGAAGTTATAGCCGACCCATGTCACTGTCCGTGGCATGTGCCCTTCGTAAGTCGCATCCAACTGCAACGAAGCACTCTTTAAAAAGTCTACCGGCTGTGATGGATAGCCAAGGAGGAGCCACAAAAGCGATTATTTCTTCTATATCCTCATGGCGCTGTTCTTGAGTCCACCAACAAGGGCCTGTAGCTGTTGCACTGAGTCCCGGCTCAGCTCGAGATGGATTGCAGACCTTTGGTCTCCATAACCAAGCCATGTCTCGATATCCGGCCAACTACGGCTTGATACAGTCCATTTTGCAGGTAAGGGCTTAGTGATGAAGTCGAGCAGACGTTGCAAGTCACTGCTACACTCATCCAACGCATCGACAATCAAACCGACGCTGCCCGTGCATGAGTCATTTAGCATGTTGGTCGGTATCTCGCAAAGATCATGCCAAGCAAAGCACTCTCCGTGCCAAGAAAGTCTTTTTTTTAGTCTTATTTCTCCTGCACATGCTTGGTGAGTTGGGGGTTGAAACGTGCAAGGCCCTCGTAGCACTGATGTGGCCTGGCAAAAGAAATATGAGATTGGCGCCAGCGAAGATAACTCCAACTCGTCCATCAGGCCGCAAAGAAGCATTGCCTTGTCCTTTTCAGGGTCCTCTCTAATTCATAAAATCCGGCTTTCCATTTTGTTGTCTAGGAATCGCCGAAAGTCTGCGTGGTTCAGAATCTACTTGCATAAATCTTTCAGCAATCCACCCTTTTCATCTTCGACATTCATTTTGTCTGCGTGGATCTGTTGTCTGAAAATCTGAAAGGCACCGACTGCCCCTCTCTCATCTTTGTAGTTGTTGTCCCGCCACTCACAAAGATAGTTTCTCGTGTGTGCTGATATGTCGCCAGACTTGTTGTGGCCTAGAAATGATGCGTCTTTGAGACCATTCTCAACGCTGAATCCATAATAGCCTCCGGTGCATATATGCTAGTCTCTGAGTCTCGAGTGAGTAGGCTTAGAAGTGGCAGCAACCTTTGGTAAAGCTTTAACAACAGAGTTTCTTGAATGGTCAATCTCGGCAGCATCTCTGATGCCAGTGCCAATGCTGAGAGCCATCTCTCCTCTGCCCGGGAAGAGTGTGTTTTCACGTTGGCATTAGTCGGTGACATAGCTGTCTGTCTGTTGCTGTGCTCTGCACTCTGGCTTCCTACAGGTCTCTTTGATCACAGTTTGAACTGCCGTCTCAAGCTTCGGAGTGTGAAGTGTGATTGACGATGATTTTTGCCAGATAAATGCCCCTTCGACAAGGTTGCGACATGCCTAAATGGATTGGTCGACTGTCATGCATAAGCGTCCAAACATGATGGCAATGATTCTAAGGCATTGCTGTCAGTTTATCTTCTAGGCTACGGGGACACAACGAGATAAGTCTTGCCTTCCAGTTCCCGTACCGCCAATGAGATCAAATCTGTCACAAGGACGTGGTACTTCATGTAAGCCCTCCAAGTCTTTGACACGCTCCGTGATGGTCTCGAGAATCAGTAAACCAGATAGTGCACGTACGCCACCGCCATTTATAAAAGCTGGTCATCCGATAGCAAGCTAAGATCGGGGTAGCGTGCCGAGAGATAGGACCCGTCGTGGTCGGCCCGTCCATAGCTGGTGCCATTAGCGGACTCATTCCAGTTCACACTGTATGAGCATACACGTAGAGTTGGAAGAAGATTAGTCGGAAATGGAAGTACAAATCACATGTGTGAACAAAAGAGCTGTTGAATTAAAACGTGTAGACGGCTGAGTCACGACTGTATGCTCACATCACAGAATCACAGGGGAGCAAAGAAAAGGCTGAGTAGCAACATAGAGCAGAACTCTTTTATCCTCTCCCTCCCTATGAGTTTCCAAGAGGATCCTCGTCGCAGATCTACCCCCAAGCACTAGCAGCTTGGATCCGACAATTTCAACACCATCGCCCATTCCCCTAGCTGACTCAGCTACGTACAACATCACCGGCGCTTAGTAAATGGGGAGGAACTCAACATTCAGCGTCTGATGCATAGAGACGTAGCCAAGACACACTGGTGTCTCTTTGATAGGCAGAAACAAAGGTTCTACTCGCTTATGGGCTCTACACATTGGCACGAGACCGACTTGTTTGACATCTAGCACCAAGTGACGAACACCAGAAAACTAGGTTGAAATAATAATGAACATTTGCAGCAACATCGATGCTGACGCGATGTAGTTCCACCAACGAAAAACTAAAGCCTATCCAGATTCTACTACTTGGTCTAGCTCTGGTCCTATCTACCTCCGTCATCCTACTGCGAATTACCATTCCGCAAGTCTGTTTCTCTTGTTACTACCATGTCCACCAGGCGTCAGAACCACTATTATATATTCATCCTGCCAAAGCGACTATCGTAACTCCTCTCTTTTACTTCGCAGCATCATCACTTGCTAGAATCAACCGCACTATCCCACCAGGACCATGGCAAATGCTTGAGCACGCCCCCATTTTCAATCATCCCATAGCTCGAAAGCCTTTCAATCCTACTAGTGATGATTCTCTTTCTTTTCAAGTCTTGAGCAAGCTTCCCTTTACAAAATAGCCATTGTATACCGACAGCCTTGGTTATTCATATCACTACCGTCTTCGTCAGCGCCAACCATAAGGCTTAGGAATAGACATCTATAGTTGCTACGTAGGTGTAGGTCTCACTGGAAACTCTAGGGCTACCCAAGTGAGGCGGCACGTTCATCACACAAACTCAGCGTCATAGGCTGGTGTTAAATAGACGAAACAAACTGATATGTAGAACCCTCGTTTCACTTCATTCCTCTATGTTATATCTTCGCCCCCCCCCCCCCCCTTAGGCAGTACATCTCACCGCATTAATGAATTATCCCAAATGGCTCGTGGTACTACCAAGTGTTATCTCACCAACGCCTCTGCTTTCTCGTCATATACGAGCCCTTGGGAGTTCTTTGATAGGGCGCCTTTTTTGTGCGTCTCCCTCAGCCACAGAAGACGTCGGTACGCACTATGGTTCATGATCGTCATTTGTATTAATTCAGCGCCCTGCCACACTCAGATGTAGCTTTTGTTAGAGCCATGAGGCATTTCCAGGACCGCTACGCAACAAATCCAAAAGTAGAAGCCGTGGGACATGATGAAAAGCTACTTGGACTGACTATTCTAAGCTTCAACCCCACATCAAGAATGCTGAGTAACCATGTCGGAAGACGCCATGGACGCGTCCTCCACCAACCCTCTACGACTTAGGTAATCCACTGTCCTACTTCACATTGACTATGAAAAGCCGCTAGAGCTTCGTTCCCATCTTCGAATGGACCAAATAGATGCCGATGGCATCCCACCTTGCTCTACCACACCCCCACTCGTCTAAGATCATGAAGCCGCTGCATGCATCAGGCACTGAATCATGAGGTCTTCTCCATTTGCCGAATACTCTCGATATCATATGCAGACGGGTATGATGGGGAAACGGGCTATATTGAAAATGTTGAATCGTGGCTGCTATGGCTTGGGGCTGATTGTCGTCATATCTATGAAGAGGATGTGACATGATGCCAAGTCCGGGCGCACTATTCGGATTGATTCCCATCGATCCCAGATCTTCGACCCTTCTAGAGCCATGTGTCTATGGACGACAACAGAAATTCAGTTAAACAAGAGGAAAAGCTTGTGGATTCCTAGCTTTCTCTTATCACCCACGCGAGATAGGGCATCGCATACATCTTTTCGATACTCAAGAATCAGGGCCCAGTCATCCACAAATTCCAACCTCGGCCTCAATGTCACCACACGATGAATCCCACTGAAGCTCGCATCATTTCATTCGGACAGCCCATACAATCAAGTCACGTCCACTACATACATCCCACTACACACATCAGGCGCACATATCAGTCTAGTTTATTTCCAACAAGAAATCTAAACGCCCTTCAAAATCTCGTCCTATGCAAGGAAAGCAGCCCAAAAACAAAATGTACAAAATTCCCCACCCCTTACCAGTGAATAATCCTAACCCAAAATCCATTGCGGCGGTCAAGGAGCTCCTGCAGAGTCCTTCGTATACTGTTTGTCTCTTTTTTCTTCACTCCTCTTTTCCCCTCTCTCTTTTTTCGTTCTCCCCTTCAACTCTCCAAACACACAGAATCTTGCCCCATACAACTTACTCCAGCTCAATAGTAGCAGGAGGCTTGCTAGTGATGTCCATGACAACACGGCAGACACCCTGTGTAGATAGTCAGTATACATGCACTCAAAAGATGAGACGGATTTTAGCCTACCTGGACACTGTTCACGATCTTAGTGGCAACCTTGTTCATGAATTCATGCGTAAAGGGGTAGGGCGTAGCAGTCATGACTATAGCAGGTTAGTAAAGCACAACAATAGGGGCGGATCTGACCGGAAATTCTTACAATCGGTGGTCTGGACGGCGCGGAGAATAATGATGTGGGCGTATGCGCGTTGGTCACCCTGTAAGACAAACACGTTAATAATCAGTCCGTCTATCATCGCACATCAACATGAATATATCAAATAACATACCATAACACCGACAGCGCGGCTGGTGTCCAGAGCCGCATATGCCTGGGAGATCTCGTCGTAAAGACCGTACTCGCGAATCATGCTGATGAAAATGTGATCGGCCTGGCGAGTCATCTCCACACGCTCCGGAGTGACATCGCCCAGAATGCGGATAGCGAGACCGGGGCCGGGGAAGGGATGGCGCATGACGAGTTCATGGGGGATGCCTAGCTGGCGGCCTAAGTCACGGACCTCATCCTTGAACAGCTCGCGCAGAGGCTCAATCAGCTTCAGGCCCTGTCCATTCTTCATGCGGTCAGGCAAGGCCAGGTTGTGGTGGGTCTTGATTGTAGCAGAGGGACCCTTGAAAGAAATCGACTCGATCACGTCGGGGTACAGAGTGCCCTGGAGGAAGAACTCGATGGGGCCGGCCTTGTCGGTCTGGGCAGCAGCGGTCTCGATTTTCTTGGCCTCAGCCTCAAAGACCTCAATAAACTTGAGACCAATGAACTTGCGCTTCTTCTCAGGATCGGCGATTCCAGCAAGACCCTCCAGGAACTCCTTGGAAGCATCGGCGACAGTCAGGTTAATGCCGTGAGCCTCGAGAGTGGCCTTGACAATTTCACACTCATTTAGACGCATAACGCCATTGTTGACAAGCACAGCGTGGAAGCGGTCACCGATGGCACGCTGCATCAACTTGGCAGCGACAGTGGAGTCGACACCGCCGGAAACAGCACCAAGAACCTGGCCATTTCCAACAAACTTGCGGATACGCAGAATCTCCTGGTCGACAAAGTTGGCCATGGTCCAGTTCTGGCGGACACCGCAGATACCAACGGCAAAGTTCTCAAGGAGCTTCGTGCCATTTTCGGTGTGCGTAACTTCGGGGTGCAGCTGCAAACCGTAGATGTTCTTGGACTCGTGAGCAATAGCAGCGTACTCGGAGTTGGGGGTGGTGGCAATGGTATGGAAGCCCTCGGGCAGCTTGCCCAGCTTATCACCGTGACTCATCCACACCTTGAACTCGGACTCAAGATTCTTGAAGAGGCGGTCGACGTGGCCGTTGACAGCCTTGGCCTTCAACTCAGCATGGCCATACTCGCGGTGCTCGCCCGCAACGACGTTAGTGGAGTCGCTACGGTAAGCAATCTCTTGCATGCCGTAGCAGATACCCAGAATCGGGACGCCAAGGTCAAAGTAGGCGGGGTCAACGTGGGGGGCATCAGCAGCATAGACGCTGGCAGGGCCGCCAGAAAGAATGATACCAGCGGGCTTCCAGTCGAGGTCGGCAAGCTTCTGAGTGCAGGGCAGCATCTCCGAGTAGATGCTGAGCTCACGAAGACGGCGAGTGATCAGGTGAGTGCTAGCGATGAGGGCTATTGTCAGTTCAAGCGAGCAAGTCGTAGAGGGCAGTGCGATACGCAGTATAGCCCAATTCTCCAGAGGGGGGAGGGGGAGGACTCACTACTGCGAGCCGAAATCCAAAGTCAAGATGGTGTCAAAGGTCTTGTGAGGGACGACCTCAGGAATCTCGCCGGAGCTTGCCATCTTGAAAATGATAACAATGTATGAAAGAGGGTCAGAAAAGAGAGAATAGGAGGATAGGAATCAAAAACACCAACGCCAAAAGACTTTGGATTGACGAGACTGGACAACGAGCAACGGAAAAGAGACAACGAAAAAAGAGAATTCAGACTTTGCCGACGACAATGAATCACGATGCCAGCCAAGCAAAAGGAAAAGAAAAAAAAAAGGAGATAAAAAAAAACAACAGGATCGATCCAGACGGCCCAGAACCCAGCGGCCAGTTGCCCCTCCAATCATCGGACGTCGTCTTCACCAGCTGCACGAATCATAAGTCGGCAAGGGCGAAAGCGAAAAAGTTTCTTATCAGCTTATCGCACAACGAGGGGCAGGAAAATTTAAGCCTAATTAGGCCTAGCAGATTATTGTTAGTTCTTATGATCATTTATTCCAGTAGACCTTAATCTATTCTAGTTCAAGCTCAGTACACACACGCCCCGGCTTTCCCTCTCTCCCTGCCACCCAGCTCCTCTCGAATGGTTCATTTATGGGTGAGATGAGCATGGGTGTTCCAGTGGTCTTTTGGGGCGTTGCCCTCGGTGGCTATGGATGGGTGGAGCTGTGGCTGAAGTCACGTGCAACCCTTATAACCCCACTGTTGAGGTATGTTGGTCGTGGCGCCTCGCAACAATTATCGAGTGGAGAGGGTTAACCCTAGTGTTGAATGACGGTAATAGGGTTATACGTCATCAGGAACAGATGCCAAAGCTGAGACACAGATTCACATAGGGAGGGAAAAGCAACACCAGCCGGAAATGTTCAGAGTTGTGCAGGAGAACACTACCCTAGAGCAAACGACTGCACTTGGCAGTGAGCTGTCTAGTCCACGTCGACATGCAATGCCAGTTTATCGCTGCAATATTAGGTGTTGTAAGTCAGGCTATCCCAACTACCAATGATCAAATTTTAATTGAATAGACCGCTGCATGATGCCACCATCCATTTTGACAAGAGCTGTGAAGATGTACAACAAAAGCGTGCGCCGCCGCTAGAAAAAGAAATTAAAGAAAGAGAGAAATACGGCCATGGTATGCTTGGGTGATACATAGCACTGCATGTGGTACTGTACAGTACATGTAGTACGCATGCTGGAAGTTGTCTGCAGCTTCGGACTGACACGGGGCTCCTGAAGAGTAGCTAGCAAGGTCTTGCCATACATTGAATCATGGTGAGCGGCCATCACACTATACACTATACACTAATCGCCAAACACTGCACTACGACGAGAAACCAGGGCAAAAAGCGCCACTGCCACAGCCTAAACTACCGCCTAGATCAAGTTTGCACGCGCAACCTCTCCAGCTCCGTCCTGCATAACCTCCGACATGCGTCGCTTCCCCTTGATCGCATCCGAGCCCTGCTCCCCAACGCCCATGCGCTGCGCCACATATCTCTGCGCCACAGTTCCGAGAGCCAGGGCCAGTGCTTCTTCAACCCACTCACTGACCCACTCGCGCGGATCAACACCGCCTGTCTCCAGAATGGCGCGGATTTCTTCCGGCGCCGACGAGATTTCGGCTGGCACATCAGACCGTTCCTCATCGTCGTCGTTTTCGTCGTCTTCGCTATCTTCGCCGGCGTCGGGTTTGGGCGGCGTAGCTTGAGCTTCAAGCCACGTGATCCATTGTGCAGGAACGGTTTGGGAAAGAGTACTGAACTCGATCCCATGGATGGGGTCCATGATGAAGACAGCAAACTGGATAAGCTCTTCAGGGGACTTGGGCTTCGTCGACTCGGCAGCAGCCTTTCCCTTGTCTTTGTCTTGGGAGGCGCTGGCACCGAAAAGCTCCTCTCCAGCCTCAATGCATATGGCTTGTACGCTGAGGAAAATGTTGGATGTGCGCACAGGATTACTCTCGGAAAGGTCTTCTGTAGCGTCAAGTTTGGCTTTTTCAATTCCGCCATGGGTAGCGAAGAATTCGGATGAAAAAGCCTCGGCATTAGCCCGGCATAGCTTGGTGCCTTCAACCAGACCTCGAATAACGCCCATGTCACGGTCGGAGTCAACAACGCGCCACCACGGGCCATCGCGCCAACCGTGGGTGGAGGCACGGTTGCGAGACTCGGCGCCCCGCTGCACAACCATGAGGTCGCCACCTTCGACCTGCGACATGACGCGGAAAAAGACTTCCTGAACCATGGGGTCAATGGACGGATAGCCCATAAAGTCGTGGGTAATGTGAATAACAAGACGTTCGTGTGACGAGATTGGAGGGGCGAGGGTGTGAATGATGTTGGTGAAGGTTGGCATGGCACGGTGGCGAAGTTCGTCACCTAGGAGGGGAAAAGCCAAAGTTAGCGTGGACCTAGAAAACGGTACTGGAACGAGTAGAGCAGAGGCGGTGGACGGTAGACGGGTAGCCATAAGCAGTGGCAACGTGTGTGAGTGTGGGCGTGTGTATGTGAGTATAGGTGTATGTAGATGTGTGTGGTGTGTGAGTGTGCTGGCATACCAAAGCCCTTTAGGGCACCGACGTTTCCGCGGACTTGGTCGGCCCATTTTTTGGCTTCGTCATTCTGCTGGATCTCCTTGACGGCTTGTTCGGCCTGCTTGATAGCGGCCGTAGCTGTTGCACTGGCAGCGGCAACTAGGCCCCACCAACCACCGCCTCCACTCGAGCTTGGCTGCTGGGCGGGTGCATCACGCTCGGGGTCGGAGGCTCGTAGGACTGGGCTGGTGGTTGAACTGGCTGTGGTAGAGGGGCGATACGACTCGGCACTTTTGCGTGCATCGGCTGCGGGCGGAGGCGTGCCAGCAGTAGTGCGGCGAACAAGCGGCTTAGAAGAAGGGCCGTCTCTAAGGCGCGGAGTGTGGGGGCGGGACGGTACGGGTTTGTCGGAAAGCTGGCTTTCGAGATCGGCAAGAATATCCTGGTCCTTAAGAGCCTTGGAAGCAGCGGAAACAGGCTTGGACTTGAGCGGCTTTTTTGTGGCGGCAGGCTTGTCGTCAATGCCTTCGAATAGGTCATCGAGATTGTCAGCCGCGGGGGCTTTAGAAGATCTCTTTGAGGCCATGATGGCGGCGAGCTAGACGACGAAGAAAAATAAAGCGTGGAGAGATGATGTCGCTGTGAGCAAGAGGAGAGGGGGGGTTCAAGGTGGGGCCAGCGAGGAGAGCTTGTCGTAAATAGAGAAGCAGCAAGAGAAGCTAGAGCCAAACCGGCGAAGGAAACAAGAGGACGGAGCCTCGTTTGAGCGATAAGATGTGGCGGGATTTAGATTAGATATCGGTGAATGGGGCGCAAGCGAAAAATAGAGGGGGGGGGGGGGGGGGGGGGGTTGTTATTTCCTGGTTTGTTACCGGAGTGTTCAGGTAATGCATTCACGGGTTGCGTAAGGGGCAGCAACAGAGCACACAGTGCAGCACACAAGCAACATGGGTGAGCTTTTCCCCTCTTGATGTCCTCCTCCGTTTTTGGGGTTCAGTAGGTGAGTGATTGTTTAAATCGCCTGCTAGTCGGCAAGCAAGTGAGCTAGGGCAAAAAGGCTAAAGCTAAAAAGGGCCAAGTTTTCCCTTTTTTAGGCATATGGCACGTTGGCTGTTGCGTGGCTTTGTGGAGCGCCACAGTAGGGACACCAGCAACTCCAGCGCAGAGGGAAGCAGAGGACACACATAGGGGACAAATACTTACAAGGAAGAAGCGTTTCGTGTGAGGGATGAAAGAGACGTGTGCTGTGGCGCTGAGACACGGCCAGGTCAGCCAGACAGACACTCAGCCAATAAGGACACATGCCGAGAGCTTATAAGCTAGGGCCTAGAGGAGCTGGGAACATGGGTACACGGCAAAAGGGTTGTCAAAGGGTTTGGAGCTAAGCTTGAGCCCGCCAGTCTAGCCCAGAAAAGAAGAGCAGTGTGGTAGTGCGACTACGGCGAAGATGACGGATGGCAGGCAGGAAAAGAGGCAGTGACAAAGCAATCAAACGACACAACGACTCATGTAGCTAAAGTAGAGCGAATGCGACGAGGCACAGAGATTCGTAAGCGGAGGGTAGAGGGAAAGGAACCACAGCGGGAAGGAGCAGTGTCAACGCCATGCAGATATCGTGAGATTTTGACGGCGACGTCATTTTGCGCAGTTGAAGGGGATTGTGAGCTAGAAGGCTCTTTTGAACTCGGGCTATGCCAGTATATAGTTGCCTGTGTGCTTGGTTTTGCTCCATTCAGCAACTTCTTACTAACCATGTGCAGTAGCGCCACATCTTGGGTCCCAAACATGATCCTTGGGCATTTAGCTACACAACATATTCAATCTTCCGAATATCCCCACTACTAGGTATTGAATGCTAAACAGCCTGTATCACTGCTGCACATTTCTTTGACATGTTTTCAGAACTCAAAGACAGGCCTTTCTGGCAGTTCCTCTCAAGCCTCGTGTACATAGAGCTACAATTTATCACGACTGGGCTTCCTGGCTTTCCTACATTTTCCCTAGACGCAGTCTTTCTCCCCCGAGCTCTGGGGGGTCTCGCAAATAGCACGCCCTGGAGCACCACTAATAGATGGCGGGCTTCTGTGCTGCTCAGCACAATGCCTATATTTTGACGGTACGGCTGCAAGAGGACCGGGTGTCACGGTATTAAAATTAGGGCTCAAACAAGGATAGGCGCTTCCGCTACGTCAAGGCTCTGTAAAATACGGCCTTTTAGTGCTTGTGCTTTTCCTATTCCCTGTCCTTTGCTTTTTTGTCGCTTCTTTTACTACGTGTTCATGTGCTTCTATGCCTGCCATCACAACAATTGCTACTGCATAGTCTCTGAAAGCCATGTACACACACCATTCATTAGCCCTCCTGCTTCACTGAAAAAGCTCTCCGAAGGCCGGTCTGCAAACCTGTTCTTGACTTGAATCGATATGTCGATATGTCTCATATGTGTATGGCCCTTGCCGTAGGATTCAGAGCGTTTGGAATCTTCTATAAGGAGATCCTTGGACACACCCATCAGGAATAAGCAAGTATACCGCTTCCTGGGAAACCTCCCGCTTGGGATGCGGCAGAACGGGTGCTGTAAAGGCAAAGAAGAATTTCGGTTGTAGGGGTTGATTCAAGCCTAGTAATTTTGCTGAAGAACACTTGGCTATACCCTATGGTTTTGACAGTAGGAATGTCCTGAGCTTATGATGTGAACGGGGCACTAGTAGGAGCCTAGAAGGCCCTGGGGGAGGGGGAAGTTGCAGTCGGCGTAAATGCCGCCATTTCGCTGCCTTACAACATTCACTGCAACAATGAGGATCATTGCAGAAAAGGATTCTCTCTTATCACTCGCGCTCACCTATCCCAACAGGAGCTTTACAGTGCATAAATCAACCCCTTGTCTTGTTTGTGTCGAAATTACTTACATTCACCGCAGCTCTGTAGGTTGTAATAACCACATCGACCAACAATCTTCGCAAATAATAAGAATCTGGTGCAGCCATCTGGGAACTGATTTTGCAGAGAATGTATGTCGTGAGAGAGGGAAGAGACACAGCAAGCTCCATATGGGCGTCTGTCCATCACTCGATTCAGGCGTTTCTGTTGCTGTGCAAGCGCATAGATCCGAGCCATAGAACACCCACTTTTAGGAAGGGAATAACAAAGAGGTCGTCCGCATGGAGCCAATTGAGGTCACCATGCTAAGATTTGCTAAATTGATAGCCTGAGCAAAGTGGTGGCAAAAGGGGTCGAGAAGGGTGTTTTCAGCTACCAGTATGAGCTGGCTCGCATCGTGCTTGAATGGTGGCGGCGAGTTACATCTAAGGTGCAGTGTCAACGTCAACTAACAAGACAAATAATTGAGGGGGGAAAGAAAAAAGCCTTCTCAAAAGCCGAGAGCAGAAGGATTGGAATGGCGACGGGACCTCATTATCAGACGAGTTATGCCTGGCTAGAGCACGTGCCTCGTTAATTTCCAATTCGCATCTTGCCTAAGAATGCCATGACAATGAGGCTTGAAAGGCTCCCATCCATTGTCCCTTGGCTCCTGCGCATTTTCTATTTGGCTTACGGCATTGGGTTGCGATTGACGATGGGTGGAAAGGGACGAGGAGAGATGCCGTCTTCTTAAGACAGCTCGACTGGATGTTAGCACGGACGGTCGAATAGACACTATCTATTCGTCAGCCAGCTATGCTTTTTCTTATTGGAAAAGGCAGGAGATAGAATTAGCGATGACAAGTAGCTTCTTACGAAAGGCTGTACTAGAGAGAGCCTTTGGCAGAGGCAACATGTGCCGCATAGGCATTGTTATACAGCAAGCGGGCACGCAGTAGAGGACTTGCCAGTTCGATGGAGCAGTAGCTGAAGCATGTGGTGCTAAGAGCTTGTCTGGGGTTTGGCGAGGCTTCTCTAGGTGATATTGGATGCTCTGAGGGAATTACTCTGTATATCCGGTTGCGTGCATTCTGAATTTTCAAGGAATTTTGAAGCTCAGCGCCGTGTGTGTTGTGTTGCTGTGTGCCCGGCCTAGATGCTAGTCGTTTGGCAGGATCCATTGCTGGTTGAACAGGTTGAAATACATGGCCGACTTCAAGTTCGGCTCTCTTCTAGCCACCCTTTGAGTTGTCGAGTTCGGCTTTGGGGTTAGGAAGAAAGTTAAATGTAGCTGCCTCCATGCAGTTCTGAGAAGGGCCTGGCGAAAGACCTTTACCAATCGAATGAGGAGACCAGACACTGGGCCTTTTCAGCTAGCAAGGTTGCGCAAGTCTCGAGACTCCCACACAGCGGTTCAAGTAGAAAGACAGTGGCAGGGTGTTTAGATGGCTGACTGCAATGGCAGCGATAGTGGGAGCGGCGGGGTGTGACGGCGATAAATATTAGCGATGGCTAGAAGACGATGCCGCACAAATGGTGACAATGCCAGCAGCGGCGTGTGTGTGAGATGTGAAAGTTTTTATGGTGTAAGTTGTACATGGAGCGAAAAATCAGGTCAAGGTGACCTAGCGAATGGCAGGCCAGTGCAGTCGTAAACGGCAATTACTACGTAGGTATTGTTCTAGCGATTTTTTGCCAGCCCCAGTGGAATTAACGCCACACGTGCGAAGTGATTCTTTTCAGCCAAGCATGCACACACATCACATACACTCTGGTAACCCTAATGTCTACGGTGGCTAGAAGCACGATGCAAAACTTTGGCCCTTAACTATTATAAGTTGGGTTGGCGGTGCTTGGTGTGACCGTGGGGTGGGCAGGCTGGTTTTAGCTGCCAAAGGACTCACAGGGCGAGCGCGAGCCAATTTAGCTCACCGCCCGCTGCGGCCAATCTGGGGGATGCGACTAGTCGCCCAGGATGGGAAACTAAAAGGGAGAGATGCGGCGAGCGATCGGGATGAAGGAGAAGGGGAGAGAGGACAGCTTCGCTGACAAGGAGGAGCGTAGGGCGTGAGCATGGGCGATGGACAGGACGGACGTGGTGTATAAGGTGCAATGGCATGTGTGTGGTGTGTGAAGTGTGTATCCGATGTGTGAAGTTTACATGATGTGTACTGTGCACATGATGTGTACTGTGTATATAATGTGCATGGCGGAATGTGATTGTGATGGGGTACATGCTGTGCTGTGTGTAGGCACATGCGATGGATGTGCGCGAGTCCTGGCTCTCTAGCACACCACGCTCCGGCTTTGTTTGTAGCGAAGAGAAGAGCCCCCCCTCCCCCCGCCTCTGTTCTCCCATTTTCGTGAGCAGGCGTGCGAGAAGCCTGGGCATGTTCGAGTGCATGTGGTCTGGCTAAATTGGGTGTTTGGGCTTCAAGACCTCCTTTAGGTGCAGCTTCAGGCGCAGCAAGCAACGGGGCCTGTTTGGAGCAACCAAGTAGGGGCGCCATGTTGGGCCTGCTGATTGATTGCAGGCGGTAATTTTTTGTCCGCGATGGAGGGCCAGCCCCCTGAGACTGGCGGCGGACTGGCGATGCTTGACGGTGCTGTGCGGATGTGGGCATCGCGGGGAGGAGACGGGCGGCTTGGTTTTACGCCAGCCACAAGCTGTCGACATTCGCCCAAGGGCAGAGCGGAGCAGAGGAAGCCACGCAGGAGGCTGCGGCACGAGGAAGACATGGCAGGCTTTTTTGTTCTTAAATTGATATCTTTGCTTTGGTTGACACACAGACGAAAATCCGATACCTGGCCCAGAGAGCGAGGCCTGGCACGAGCAGGGCCAGCGCCAGCGCTAGGGAGACAAAGCGAAAGCGAATGACGGGGGACAGTGCAGGCGAGCGAGCGTAGAGACAGAGCAGCGCCGGAGCTGGCGGGAGATGGGCCAGGCCAGACTCGGCCGGAGGGGCAGAGAGCAGAGGTACAGGCAGCAGGCAGGCGAGCAGACAGGACGGGACGAGACGAGACGAGACGAGACGGTGACAGGACCAGCTTAGAGAACAATCAGACCAAAGCAGGCAGGGCAACAATGCAGAGCTGGAAGTGGGCACTGTTTCTTTGTGCTTTTTTGTTTCCTTGTGCTTTTTTGCTTCTTTGTGCTTCTTTTGCCAGCCCTTTTTCCTCTCCTCCTCTCTTCTTTTTTTTTTTTTTTTTCCTTCTTTCCCTCTTTCCCTCTTTCCTTCTTCCCATCGCCATCGCCCTCGTTTCTCCTCCCCTCATCGCCGATACAGCTGCCGTCGCTCCGACACCAGCGCTGGCTCTGATTCTGCTTCTGATTCTGCTTCTGTTTCTGCTTCCATCTGATATTGGCTTCCCTGCGCCCTAAGCACCGACTGCCTGTCGCTACGCTACAGGGTGTCTTCGCCCCTGGAATTACAGCACCTCATCGCCAAAACAGCTGCAGCCTCGCATGTTATGGTGCCACGCTTTTCTGTTTTCCTTTTCCTCTCTTGCATCACAGCCTTGACTTAGTCGTGACGTTCGAGCCTTGGCCTAATGTCTGAAGCCTGGCTAGCCGGTCAGTGGCAATTTGAACTCGTCTCAATTCAAATCAGACTTGCACTGAAAAGCATTTGGCACTACTGCGTCGCTCGCTGCGCTTGTAACCTGCAACGCCAAACTAGGCCTGGCCGGCTTTGATTGTTTGTCCGTCTGCGTCGATACGCTTTGCTCTCTTGTCTGCGACCTGCTTTTGATAGAAGAAGGCAAAGAAAAACACTCCAGGCCTGCTTTCCTGGTCTTCGCCATCTTGTCGTCAACGTCTTTCCCCCTTCCTCGCTCTTCGCCCTCCTCGTTCGCCCTGCGCCTGGCCGACCCTTCTCTTCTTTTTAGGCTCTCTTTTTCCCCTTCAATTTTTCCTTGCGCTCTTCTCGCGATTCCAAGGCTTGTTTTTCTTCCCCTGCCCGCCTTGCTGCAGTTCTTGCTTTTGCCTTCTTTGCTCGGCCAATTTTCTCTCCTGCTGCTCGCTCTCCTGCACGCAACAGCTGCTTGCCCTGTTGATGTCGTGATATAAACGGGCGCAGCCAGCAGAGTGCAATCGCAGAACAGCCAGTCAGGCGGATAGAGACAGATACGCATACGCACGTCCTCGTCTCGCTCGCCCGCCTGTCTCTATTTTTCTCACCCTTAACCGTCATTTCTTACCCTCTCTTACCCTCTCCTCCTCCCTTCCACGCACTAAACGCATATTGTGTTCGTGCGGCCGCGGCATCTAAGCACACTCACACACTCACGCCTTCACACACCCACACACACCCACACCCACACCCACACCCACATCCACACCCACGCCTATACCCACACCCGCACATCCAATCACGGCCAAACCATACACGCCGCTGCACAAAACACTCTTCTTGCTCCTGTTGCTGCCGTCTCCCCATATATAGACACAAACACACATACACCTCACCTCACTTCACCTCACCTCACCTCACCACACATCACACTGCGCGGCACTGCACTGCACTGCACTGCACTGCACTGCGCTGCACACCGCACTCCACACACCGCACTCCACACACATAACACATCTGCCCAAACACGCTACCATGACAACCTCACGGTCATCTCGTCGTCGCTCTCAAGCTGCTGCTGCTGCTGCCGCCGCCGCCGCCTCCCACATCAACGCCTCTCTCCACGCATCCCCTTCTAACCTCCAGCCTCTCACCAGGAGAAGCACCATCGCCACGTCCACATCCACTTCTGCCTCAGCAGCCACTGCCTCAGCCGCAGCCAGCACATCTCCTGCTACCGCTACCGCTGCCGCTGCCGCTGCCAATGCCCCCTCCTCTTCCCTCCCGTCCCACCACAGCCATGAGCCCGAACAAGAAATGTCCTCGGCCATTAAAGGTGGCCACTCGCTCCGGCGTCGTAAGACGGTGGACTATGGCGAGAATGCCGCTTCTGCCGCCCCCCACGGCGCCGCTTCTTCCTCATCGTTAGGCCATCTTGATAGCACTGGTCGAGATATCGGCTACCGCACCCGAACCCAGACTGGTGCTGTGGCCAAGACCCGCAAGCGCATTGTCGAGGATGACAGTGCAGAAGATGACGTCCCCGCAGCAAAGCGTCGCAACGGCACGTCTTCCTCTTCTTCTACCTCTGCCACCGCCCCTGCGCCACCCGCTGCCCCTCCGTCGCTGACGCCGCGCAAGAATCCGACCAGAGCGTCGCGGCGGCCCCCCAAGTCTTCCCGCTTCGTTGACAGCGATAGCGAAGACAACCAGGCCCAGCAGGACACACCGGCTTCGTCGAGGCCTTCTCGCCTGCGTGCAGCGGCCAACGGCAGGGGCACCAAGAAAACAATGGCCCGCTCCTCCTCCTCTTCTACCGCCCACTCCCACCCATCAGATGCCGAGCAGTCGCACGACGAAAGCTCAGCCCCTTCTGACGATGGAGGCCAAGACGGCGGGCCAGACGACCAGGACTCTGACACCGATCTTTCAGAATCCACCATGCCGCACCGCCGGTCTACTGTCGGGCCCAAGCTACCGTCCAATGAACGCCGGTTCCCCAGCATCCTGCCGTTGAATCTTAGCACTGGCTCTCTGCTCGGCTCGCCGAAGGAACAGGCGAAGATGTACCGCGATGCCTCAGAGTACCACCAGCGGGTGCCGGAGCTGGACGTGGTGCGGGCCCTGCCAGACGGACAGCAGGAGGTCTACCGGACCAGAAATTACCGCCTGAAACAGGGCGAGCGCGTATACCAAGCCGTTAGTGGTAAGTAGCAACGAGTCTCTGCTTTTGAATTTTCCTTCTGCCCTATTACATCCTACACACCTCTGTGCCCTTGCTCTCCTTGATCGTGCCTATTCTGTGTCTGTTTCGCTTCTACATGTTGTGTCCCATATCCACATCCACATCTATATCTACATCTACACCCCGCCCCTGTTACATCTGCGCGTTTGCCCGCTGTTTGTTACTTGTTTGCCCTCTTTCCTTTCATTTCCCTTTGTCTCCCTTCCATTACACGCTGCGTTGCCTTTTTGCTTGCTCTATGCGTGTTGTTGTTATTATTGCCTGTGGACGCCCCCCCTGTAACTTACAGGGTCTCTCTTCACCTTTTATCTTCAATATTTTCTCTCCGTGGTTGGCTGGCCCGCTAGCATAAAAACACAGCGAAGAAGCTGCCTTAGAAACCCTGGCCATCCACTAAAGTTCAGGGCCCCATCAACTAAAAGGCCAGCACCTCATCTACTGAAACCCCCCCCCCAGCTTTGCTCGTCCTTGTCCCCTCCCTTCTCACCCGACCCACTAAAACCCAAAACCTCAAAATCTCACACATTTACCCATATCTTTCCCTCTTTGGTGTTGTCTGCCCCTGCCAGACCCACTTAAAGGCCCATATTTCTTTTCCATAAAACCACCTCCCTAAAAACGGAGAAAAAATCGCCAGCTGACTAACCGACCCGCTTATACACAACAGATCCTCTGCGCAACATCAACGGCTCGATTAAGAGCAAGTATTCTAAGACGTTGCTGCAGTCATCTTCTTCATCTTCACCCTCACTTTCATCTTCGCTAAGTCAGCGTGAATCTTTATCCCAGCCCCAGCCCTTGTCTCAGCCACAGGAGACCACGGAAGAGAGGAAGGAGACCCGCAAATCTAGCAGGCAATCAAGGAAAGCCAAGGGTCGAGCTGCTGCCACTGGCGCGACTGGCCCTCCTGCTGCTGATACGGCTCCCACTACTGACGCTGCTAAGCTCTCAGCTTGTGTTAGCGCCGCATCGCCTTCGGCCATTGGCTCGCGTTACTCGTCGGCTCTGTCGTCGCTGCCTCCTGCTGCTGAAGACTCACCCCAGCCTCTTGGTGTTGTTGACAGCTTCTGGAAGGCCCACAGGCTGTCCCAACGTGACGCCAACCAGTGCCACCGCGAGGCTTTGGCTTCGGCCCCAACCTCATCGTCAGCTCTAGCTTCAGCCCCAGCACCTGAAAAACGAGCTGGGACCTTCTCGTCTTCAGACTCTCCTATCTCTTCTATGTCGTCCTCATCCAACCCCCTTGCTGCCCCATACACTACGTGGGAGGCCTATGTTGATGACTGGACCCTCCAGCCAGAAAGCCGGATCCCAGAGGTCGAGGAAAAGGAAGAGGATGAAGATGCCGAGAACGATGCTGATGGGGGCGACGATGAAGGCCTTGCAGAGGATGACGATGGCGCTGTAGAGCCCATGCCCGGCAGCCAGCAACTCACAAGCGCTGTTGCTACTAGCCGTGTTGCCAGCTCTGACGAAGCGGATGAGGCCAGTGATAACCGGCTCTTCCTCTTCCGTAAGCTGCCCGATATCACCGACATTGTCAACACCTTGCAGAACCATGATGACATGGACTACGACCAGCTAGTGCACTCCATTGACGCCGTCAACAAGATCCTCTATCAGTATCAGAACGAGTTTGTTGCCACTACTGCTGTTGTCGACGACTGGGAAAACGCCCAGCGTCGCGCTACGGATGACATCAATGCCGAGAAGCTGCTCGTGCCCAAGGAGTTCCTGCTCAAGGGCTACTCCACTAAGTCTATGACCGCCAAGGAAAGTGAAATCCACACCGTCCGCATGATGGATCGTCTTATGGCTGATGTCTACTTCTTCCGCCACGATCCCCACATCAGCAAAGTTGGCCGCCAAGACCCCCTGGACCAGCCACATGAGGCTGCGCCCAACCATGGCGATGTGCGCCGCTCACTCCGCAACGACCCGAACAAGACTGCCAAGGGTACCGACCACGCTGATCCTAATATCATCACTGGTAAACGCATGCGGAAACCACGTGAGATGTTTGACGGCCAGCCCAATTCTCGAAGCGCTACACCTGCCCTCCAGACAGTTTCCAAGCGCTCTACTCGTTCTAGACGAGGCGAGGATGAGCCTCTAGACTCCAACACCGGAGCCAACTCGGTGTCAGGCTCTTTCAACAGTAATGCCTCCTCAGGCCCTGGTGCTACTGCTGCTGCTTCGGGCCTATCTGAAGCTCACCAACAATCTTCTACGCCTTCAACACCTGTTCCTGCTCCTGCCTCTGCTCCCAGCCTTTCCACTCCCACCAAGAAAGGCAAATCGGACTCTGGCCCTAATCCACGGAAGCGCCGCCGCATCAAAAACGAAGAGCCAGCCCCACCAGTTGAAGAGCCTGCTTCTGAATACGAGGAGTTAGAAAGAGAGGAAGAAAAGTTGCCTGAGCCCGAGCCAGCCCCTGAGCCTGTTGAAGAAGAGGAACCCCCTAGAAAGCGGCGTGTCCGCAGAACCAAGGCCCAGATCGCTGCCGACAAGGCTGCTGCTGAGGCTGCCCAGGCCCAAGCCCAGGCTGAGGCCGAGGCCGAAGCTGAGTCTGAGGCTACAGCTGTTGAAGCCGCTTCTTCTACAGTGCCGCCTAGTGCAGCCACTTCTGACTTCGAGGCTGACGATGAGCCTACCAAGAAATGCATTGTTAGTCTAATGGTACCTAATTTGCATGTGGTTCGCGGCTCTAGTACCACCTCTTCCAAGACAACCACTCCCGCATCAACGGGCAAGAAAGGACGCAAGGGAAAGAGCAGTGGCAAAGACGCACCCACGCCCCCTGTCAATGGTTCAGGCCGTAGAAAAGCATCGAGCACTATACAGCCGTCACCGCCCACGTTTACTCCCAACGATAACATTGCTGGCCCGCCGTCTGGACCTATTGTTTTTCCTGGAGCACAGCCTCCCCCCAACCACAATGGTCAGATCATGTGGAACTCTAACCCCAATAAGCATAACAAGCCTGAGGGTGGCTCTGGACGAGGGCGTGGTCGGGGAGGTCGTCGAAGCACCGGAGGAGCCTCACATGCTTCACAAAACTCGCCTTTGGCACAAAGTCAGGCACCACAGCCGGCGCAGTCGCCTATTGATTCTTCTCATATGCAGCAGCTACCGCCTCATTCCCAGAGCCAGGTCCCTCCGCCTCATCTTATGCATATGCAGAACCAGCCCATGTATGACAACAAGCAGCCCCCGCTTAGCCACATGCCCACCATCATTGCACACTACCCCCCATTGCAGCACCAACATCAACATCAGCACCCGCACCAACTTCCACCACATAGCATGGCTCCGCAATCTGGCAACGGGGGAAGCTCGTCGCATCCTGCTTCTCATCACCACAGCCACAGCCAGACTTCTCCTTATGGCGGTTCGCACATTCAATATGCGCCAAAGACCCAGTTCATCCAGCATTCCCACGCAATGCCGCCGCAGCATTCTCATGTCCCGATGCATGGCCATTCACACCCCCCCCTTGGCCATAGCCACGGCCACAGCCATAGCCATAGTCATGGCCATAATAATAGCCATGGAATGCCGCCACCTCCTCCTGTGGCCGCTTCTGCTGGAATCCCAACTTCTGGCTCGCAGATCAATGGCAGTGCTGGCCTCGATGGCGATAATCGTGTGCGCATCAAGATGGTCAAACCAAATCAAAAGCCTATAAACTTAGACAATGTGGTTATGGGTAGCAAGGAGTACGCGCAGATGACCAAGTCCGAAAAAATGTCGCACTCAATGAAGAGTAAGAAAGACCCCTATTCCAAAGCATTAGGCAACTAAAAACCCCTTACTAACCGTTTCTCACATCAGACCGATGGAAGTCTGGCTCCATGCAGGGCGCTGTCGACAAGCGCAAAGCAACTCTTGCGCGCAAGAAGCAAGATCGAGACCCGGTGCCCGGGACCAGCAGCAACAACAACAATAGCGGCAGAGCTGTCAATGGTACTCCTGCTGCGCATCCTACTGACACTGGCTCGCCTACCCAGTCTGCACACCCTATCGCCTACGCCAATCCAAACTCAGTGGCTCCCATGCCATTGTATCCCCACCACTCCCAGCCGCCACACATGCACTCCCATTCGCAGATTCCTCCCCCTCCCCCTCAGCAGCGTGGCCAGCACCCCCACGGCATATTCATTACCCAGCCGCCACAGCCAGGCTACCCGCAGCAAGGCCAGCAAAAACAGCATGTCAATCTCCCGCCGCCTCCCATAGGCCCACAATCGCATCAGCAGTCCCATCCGTCGCAGCAACAAGAGCAGATGAACACTCTTAATATCTCCCGCTATCCTCCGTCGCAGCCCTAGTGGGGATGTCATGCTTGAGGGAATGGGCTGTCGGCATTGGAGCTCTCGTTTTTTTTCTTTCTCCTGGAGCCCTGTTTCAGGATTTGTTCTTTTCTCTCTGCTTTTCCATCGCCTGCTTTGTCTTGCCTGCTAAAAATCTAGACCTGTTCTATAGTCTTTTTGTTCTGTTTTCCTTCTCCCCCCCCCCCCCCTTTGTTTCTATTTATCATGCGACTGCTCAAGACTTGATTTCGCACCCCTTTTCTGCTGTTCTTTTCCCTTCTCACCTTCTTCCTCATAACAACTGCCTTTCTGCATTTTTGGCTTCCCTATTGTAGCCATGGTTGCTTCTTTGTTCTCATTCCTGCCCTTCTCAAAATCGGCATAACGTTGGTGTCTATGGAACATGGTCCTTTTTCTTTCTTTCTTTCTTTCCTTCCTACTGTGGCTCATTCTTTATAAACACGATAAATTTCTTTCTCCTCTACTATTCTCCCGCCTAGTCCCTTGTCGCTTTTCAGTGATTGCTCAGAGCTTCTATACTCCTTTTGTCGTCGCTCTTGTCGGTTTTGTCTTTGTTTTTGTCCTTGTTCTACTTTCATAGCATGTGGACTTGTTGTGTCTTGTGTATAACAGTGTTTTTGTGTATCATTAGAGCAAAGACACGGAGGAAAATAAACCCAAAAACAAACCTATTGGTTGCCTGTCTTTTTAATTGACTCAATGTTTTAATCTCTCTTTCTTTCCACCTCGTACCATGTTGAATGCTTTTTCTTATTCGCGGTCTTCACATGTAAATGCCAATGTAGTATTGAGTGGATCCTGTTGGTCTTATCGATACACCGATAAGATAACCCCACGTGAAAAAGTTCGGCTTGACCTACATGCCACAATGTGTCTGTCATCTGTGCATTCAACATAAAGACAGATTGGCTCCTATTGTCCCTCTTTAGATGTATCCTGGCAGGTATGGCATATCAGGGTCTTGTCTCGTCTGAATTTTCCTCTTGGGCTTCCCCAGTTCCTAGACACTACGACTTTCTCTTCTCTACTATGCTTCGGATTCCCCTTCCCGCCTTCGCTTCTCCCTAGCCTCCTCTGGCGTAACCGTGGGACGCAGTCTTTGAACACCAACTATACACTTACTTTCTCGTTGAGATCAGAATACAAGTTGACTGCACACGCATGGCTAGTGTGAAGAATACCCATTTTGTTTTCCTGTCAAAAAAAAAGGCCTGCATGGACCCCAGTAGTTCTACTTTTTCTCTCTTCCCCCCTGCTCTTCCTACTCCACCCTAGCAGATAAGTCTAGATGTGAGCAAAAGAAACGGCAGCATGAAAAAAAGACCCAGAGCTAACGGTAGCGTGAAAGTATGGACGATTGCGTGTATGTGTATGCGAGGTGATGTGGTTTGCGTAAAAAGATTTCTGTTTTGCTTTTTGATTTTTCTTTACATGACGACACCAGCGTTGCTAGCAATACGGGGCCACAGCTCAGCAGCCTCCTTGCCGACGGGGCCAGTGATGGCAGAGCCCTTCATCTCACCCTTGGGGTTGACGATCTGCAAAATAGGACTTGTTAGAGCAAGACATGTTCGATACGTGTGGTTTGGGGGTGGACAGGTAAACTTACGACACCGGCGTTATCCTCGAAGTACAGGAAGACACCATCGAAGCGCTTCCAGGGCTTGCTCTGGCGGACGATGACGGCAGGGTGCACCTTCTTACGCAGCTCAGGCTTACCCTTCTTGACAGTGGCCATGACCATGTCACCGACACCACCAGCGGGTAATCTGTTCAGACGAGCACCAATACCCTTGACGGAAATGATGTACAGGTTGCGGGCACCCGAGTTGTCAGCGCAGTTCATGACAGCACCGCTATTTGTCTGTTAGCCACAAGATTCATGTTGCTGGTCTAATGTTCAAATCTCATCGCTTCTGTAGCATGTAGCCGGGAATTGGCCATGCCTTAGGTTCGAATCGAGTTTGACCGTCGGTAAACATCACAGGAGTCGGTATGGGAAGGGGTTCGTACACAGGGAGACCGAGGGTCATCTTGAGCTTGCCACCGGGGGCACCACGCCTATTGTAAATGTTAGCACACAAGTTTATGAAGAATTTACAAAAAAGTAAAGTCTTGTCTCGCGGCGGATTGTTTCGTTGTGTTCCGTTGAAGCTCTAGGCGCATTCATATTGCTATCACTCCGTTAGAGCTATTAGGCGTTGATGGTCTAGTGCGGCTTGACACAACCATTCTGTAGTTGTGATTTCCTGTTTGTAGGTTGAAGCTGTTTGGCGTGTAGTCGTTCAGGAGAGAAATCTAGCTTCCAAAGCGCCTTTTGACCGCCCTTTATTTTGGCTTAAAAACAAAACAGTTTGCAATGTTGCATAGCTGGTGAGAAATCGAAGCGAGATCGTCAAGTTAAAAAATCGTCGTAGTTTCGAAAATACTTCATCGATTCGGGTCGAGGTGGTGGGATCCGGAGAGAACAAAACTTCCTTTCTATAAATATGGAGAAAAAACGGCAAATTTCGCCCAGGCAAAACTTACGAAATCTTGGCCATTGTGTCTGATTATGGTGTCGTAACTGAAAAATAGACGAACGACAGCTGTTGTTGGGGAGAACGAGACCAGAAACAAGAGAAGGGAAAGAGGAGGAGAAAGTCTGTTTCTGCAGCCACTGTGCCCACTATCCAAAATTCCTGCGGAGCTGGACGAAAAAGTTTTGTGGGGAGCCAAAATTGGTGGGAAACCCTACTGGCTGCTGGATTTTGGAGTGTGTGAGCGCCGCATCACGTGATACAAAGTGGAGAGGGTGCGAGCTGGATAATGTGGCGCTTTTCTGGTTTTCTCAGCCACATTTGCGACCCGGGTGTAAGTTGGATTTTAGGTTGGTCTATTGGATACTCGAGAACTTCAACTTTGCAATATGACGAATGATGCACTTTATGTTACCCTGCTCGCATCGCTTTGCATGGAAATGGAGTGTTTTCAACCAAGGCACGGTATGGGAAGCAATGTTATAGGCTATCCAACTCGGGAACATGCGTTCATGCCCACTTAGATTGGTTGTGAGCTGTGTGCGCTCAACAATAAGACAGGGCTTACACATACAGTCGTGCATCGATTTCAAAGCCTCACTATATTTTAGTTTGATAGATGATGATTAAATGCACAGAGCCCTGAAACGCCACCGCTATAAAAATCACAAAATGCAGATATACCCTTCCTATGGTTATTCTTGACCCAGCCACTTCTTGAAGTATTCACAATTGCTGGGCGCGACAGGTCCACCTTCTTCGCACAGGTCAAACACGGGACACCGGCCGCAGGGAACCTCGTTGAACGGAGTGCCGTACTGGTCCGGGATACCCTTTTCCTGCTTGCCTGGCTCAGTGGGCACAGCCCATTGGTCCAAACTCTGCTTTACAGCTCGTACTGTTCGGTAGCCTATTCTGGTACCAACCTTGATACGTTCAATCAAACCATCGAACTCTAGTACGTCCACCAGCTTTTGAACATCTTCCTCACTAAGGATAGTGTTGGTGGTAATGCCTGACTGAGATAGGATTCGTGCAATGTCACGAACAGTTGGGTAGCCCATGTAGCCAGCGGGTAATGGAAGAAGCACATCTTTTCTCGGAGCAGCGATAGCCGCAACCGCTGTGGCTTGTACGTTGTCGGCTAGATCTATAGCTGCAGGTTTAGCTGGCATATCTGAATTGTCTCCAGTGCTAATTTCATTTGCAGTGCGCTTTCGCGCAACCTTTTCGCCGCCTTTGATGATTCCCTTTTTGGGCTGAAGAGTGCGACTGCCAGTACTGGGACCACCACGCGACCGGTATGCACTGCGCTGCTTGACAAAGTCGTAAATAACTCGCTCGAGATCCTCAATGAAGGCTTCATCTAGGTACTGATCAGTGTACCACGGCCCGCCAGTAGCCTTTTCAGAGGGGCGGATGGATGCCTTGATAAGCATCTTCTTGTTGGGATTTTCAACACTCTTGAATTGCGCAATAAGGCCCTTGCCCAAGAGTTGCTTGATTGCAAGCTTGAATATATTTTCATGCATACCGAGACGCTTTTGGGCAGTCTGCGACCACACGCCGTCGGAGCCGGAATCGTCAATCATTTGGTAGACCATCTTTTGTTCGGGGGTAGTGCACTGCTTGTATCTGCAAGGCAGTTAGTAGGTTGATGTATGCTTGGCGGCGATGCAATGAGTCAAGTAGGCTTGAAGGCACTCATTCACAGAAAAGGGTTCCACTTACTTCTCAGCTTCGCGTGCATCGCGCCATTTCCAGGCGAGTCCGCCATCGCGCCCAGTACAAGGAACCAGAAGCTTATCGTTGACTAGTTCTTGCACAACCTGCAGCAAAGTCGTGATGTTTGGGTCGGGGATGGCCTTGAGTTCTTGTATATCTACTTGGGTGTAAAGTCGCTCCGCAGTTCCATTAGCCTGCATGGAGTCATAGAGCAGCTCCTTGTAGATGGTGACTTTGGAGGTAGCTTCATCTTCAGCCTTGACATCGGCGGCAGGCACAACAGCCTGGGCGCGTTTTCGAGACATGATAGATGGGGGATAAATGGTTAATTAAAATGGCAATGCCGAAGCTAGAAAGAAGGTCAAATCTAGCTATCGGAACATTGATAGATGGTAGAGCGGCGGGCAATAATGTTGGCAGTAGTATATTGAGTCGTGACTGGCTGAACGCCGCGCAAACGAGGCGGCCAGTAATTATTCTAGCTTGGAGAAAAACGTCGTTGGAGCTCAAAAATTTCCCGCCCCACCATTGATGGCCAGCTTCTCGGTGTGTTGTGTCACGTGATGATAAAGACACCGAAGAGATAAAGGATTTGCAGTTTGTTGTGGAGATTCTAGCTGCTTCACTCGGAATAGCATCGGGTGAGTACATAGTACACGATGCTGTGAAGAGCCTAGTCTTCAATTAACTCGAATGATGCATTGTATGTCACAGTAAGATTTCTTGAATTTAGTGAGTCGGAGCCCGCTTCTTACCGTTATTGCATCCAACTTCTAACTCCTGCGGCCCTGCTACGTCAAAATTATTGGTGAAATTTTGTGTCCATTGAAAAATAAGAAATTTTTCATTTGGAAAGGATTGCATGTAAACTCGCAATTTCTATCTGATGACGATCCATGCAGCAGTGATCCCATCGGGAGAACCGTAACTGGTAAAATCTCTGACCTAGGAACCCGAGGTTTTAGCTACCCATGCTTACATGATCGTAGTGGCAATGCCCGTTTTGTCCCTACATTCCCCATAAGGCGCAGCAGGCTTCGAGAGTCAAAATAGAAGAAGCCCATGTCCTTTTATGCGGATTCTCCTTCAGACTATCTTGGGGATAGCCCACAACCATCTGGCCTAAGCGCTGCACTACCAAAAGTTCTTTCCTCATGTCTGAAAGAAGGGCAGACAGGAAGACACCACGTGAAGACATGAAGCTGAATATCAAGGGTAAGTATCTATTGTTAACGATGTTGATGATACTTTCATCCAAATTCGATGATTGCCTTTCAGCTCCCGCTAACTAGCTAGCGGTCAGTGCTGTCAGAGTATGTTACGCGGCGTACGGCTAGGACACCTAGGGGTCACGTGGCAAAGGTAACCTCTGTGCTGAGCAAGATTTTGAGCCCTTCTTTACCAGCGATGCAGATGCAGCAAATACACCAGATACACCGGATGGAGGCAAACAATGTAATGAAAAACGTACATTTAATATCTCCGAATACCAAAGAGGGCATTTCTTCGAAGTCATTACATGGCCAGCCTGATGACACCACTTGCTCCGCTTTGAAGCTTTCCTTTTCATCGGCTCAACATTCTCAAATGCAGATGGCTCACGCTTCGTGCTTGTGACCGGCTGAGTAGGTGTTTGGAAGTCGGGCACTTCCATGACTCTAACTCTATGTTCTCTGCTACGTCGTACATTGCGTTGTTTTGATCTACAGCGTCTAAAGCGGCGTCTGCCACAGCGTCTGCCTCCATCTGGTGTTTGTAGTGTATTTGTTGCATCTGCGGCTCAAAATCTTGCTTGTCGCCATGATGTATAAAATGGTTACATAATTAGTACAATTTACGCCTCGCTGTTCCTTCATCAGTCAGTCATCATTACGACTGGCGCACAAGCCACTTGGCTGTCTGGTCTTTCTTTAACTCCACAGACAACATATAAATACATGTGCTAGCTAAAACTTCAAGGGTTCTATTTCGTACAAACCGTGCTTCGTCATGCAGGCGACAGCTTGCTTGGCCCTACGCAGCCCGCGTAATCTCGATGTTCAAAAAGGAAGCATACCCAGAGGATAAAAGGCATGACTGTCCCGCCGATGGTTCTCGTTCGGTTGCCCCAAACTCCGCCCATAGTCCCTCGCAGATAGTCCGCCTTTTAGCAGCGGTCTCACCACTGAGTTCTCTACCCCATCTTCTTGCGTTGCCGTTGCATACTTGCGCATTTTCTTTTGCTCCTATTCCCTCCCGCTTCCCTTCTTTACTGCTTTCCTTCTCATCGCCATGAGGCCTGTTTCGTTTGTAGCCTGGGCTACGATGGCCACTAGCGTCCATTGTCGCCACCCCGATCATGTCGCAACCGAGGAAATGATCAAAGAGAAAAGGACTATGGATATCTCATCTACAGAAACCGATTCAGGTGATGGCTCGCACACTGCTTTTGGCCTAGATCTTGATGCCGAAAGAGCCAAGATTCTACCCATCTCACCGGCAAATCGCTTCGAAATCGCTGTTCCTTTTGGTCTAAGCACCCTAATGACCACAAACTACGACTTTAAATATCAAATGAGCCAACAAGAGATATACAGCTCCATGAATCGTCTTCATGAAACCGGACATGCTGGAATCTTCAAATTGCCACATCGCACTGCTGAAGGCAGAAATGTGTATGGGCTACACATCTTCCCCAGGAAAATTGTCAAATCTGAACGCAGTCCTTCAGATTACAAAGTCATGTTCCTTACTCAGATGCATTCACATGAGCGTGGAACAGCTGACAGCATGATCATGTTTATCTCTGATCTGTTTTGGGCTTATAATGCAAAACTTGGACTTGACTATGGTACAGTCAAGTATTCTGCTGAAGATGTCAGGAAAGTTTTAAACCTTGGCATCGTCATAATTCCAGTCCCAAATCCTGATGGCCTTATTTGGGATCAAGCACAGGGTGATTGCTGGCGCAAAAACCGTAATCCCAAACAGAGCAACCCTCATAATGGGCGATCTATTGGCGTTGATTTGAATCGCAACTTTGGCTTTCTATGGAACTACAAAAAGTTTTTTGCTGATGGGTATACCACCGCTTCTGATGACCCGTCTTCCGATTACTTTTACGGCGAGGCTCCAGACTCAGAAGCCGAAGTCAAGAACGTCGAATCGGTCATGCTTCAACACCCAGGACTTACCCACTTCGCTGACATCCACTCCTATGGCAATCTCGTCATGTACCCCTGGGGCCATGCCAAAAGCCAGACATCCAGACCTGAAATGAACATGAGTAACATGAAATGGAATGGTTATAGAGACAACGAAAATTACCAGGAACACATGCTACGAAGAGATCTCAATTATCTTAAGCAAATCAGCCAAGACATTGCCCAGCGCGTTAGCGAGGCTACCAAGACACAAGTAACAGCTAAGCCTATGGTGGATGTCTATCCTGTTAGCGGCGATGCCGTAGACTTTTTCCAGGGCCAACACTACCACGACGACAAAAGAAGACCAATCCACTCATTGCAGTTTGAGATAGGGTCACCCAATGACGGTTGGCCTTTCTGTCCCTTCTATCCCACTGCCGAACATTACCGCCAGAGAATTCACCAAGGCGCCATCACGTACATGGAGTTCCTACTGAAAGTAGTCCATCACACTGAGAAGGGGCTTATGTAGTAGAATAGATAGGCTTGCTGCTTCACCAGTGGCAAGACATGGGCGTAAAAGTATGGGCAGCTGCTTTGCGGGGTTGAGTGCTTTCTGCTGTGTTCCATTTGTTGATACCAATAATGCTAATCAATCTCTTGCATGAAGCAAACTTGAATCAATTGCATCTGAACTTGGCTTAGACATAGCCAATGTCTACTGGATACAGTGGTCATATGACGATGGGGGTTTAGCTCTTGGTCAGAATTAGCCCTTTTGCGAGTCTGGCCTAGCCGTGGAGCTTCAGCGAAAGGAACAGTTGTCAGACACCTCACCAGTGGGCGAATTTTCATGCCGCATTTTCCGGTAGTTTGTTTTTTCAAGTCCAAAACTTTTACATGACTTGAATATATTTAACGTTTATGAGAATTACAAAGACCAGACAGTGCCGGATTAACTACGTGACAGAATTAACACTCCGCAAGGCTCTATATGAGGTTTTGATAAAACCCCTACAGCGCTTGCTTCTTTGATTGTTTGTATTATTCAACGTCTACCTGCCGGTTTTTCACAGCAATACGAGGGCATGTTCCGGACGGAAGCGTCTTCCGAGCGGTTGAGAAGCCTTCCGTAACCAGATCATCAAGGGCTCGGTGTGAACGCCAAGAGGTTCTTCGACTCGGCTTTCCCCGCGGGAAGTGCCAGAATTGGTTACCTGGTGTTTTTGGCCTGCGGCCCCGTGCTAATGTCGAAAAGTCTAAGAGGCCAGCGGCTATCGGCACGAGGGGTTGACCTCGGCGGAGTGCGCGAGTTTTGTCCTCTTTTCTGGAATGTCGGTTGTCGCAGTTCTTTGATATGGCGGTTGTTGAAAAGGAGGACTTTTTCTGCTTCCACGTAGAGCCTCTTCGACATGTCCCCCAATCCAGCCACCTTCCTCTCACCTAAAAAACAAGACAAAGGAAAAGCAAAAGCAAAGGTTGGACTGACCGAACTTTCCGTGGAAAGTCAGTCCATTGTCGAGTTGTGAAGATGGTGTCCTGAGTGGAAGTATGTGTATCGGCGAGAGGGACTGATGATCGCGAAAAAGTGGAGCGTAAATGGGGGCGGAAAATCGACGAGGCTGTCCTCAAGATGGGAAAAAAAAAAGGCCTCAGGACTTCAAAAACTCTACTCATCCGAAGACGAGGAAGAATGTCAGTGCATCAGTGGCATACACTGTTCTCGTTCAACCCTCAACAAATGGGAGATTTTGTCTTTTGTCGAGGGGATGGACGGCCGACCTCAAAGGTGCTATCCCGAGGGTTGTGTGGGGCGGTCAGCGTTTGTTTGTTTGTATTATTTAGCGTCTACCTACTGGTTTTCCACAGCAATACGACGGGGGGCGGTCAGCGTGCACAGCCGCAGCGTTTATGACCACCATTGCGGCCGACCGAAATCGTCAAATACTCTTGGGGATGTGGTCTAGTGGTATGACGGATCCTTAGCACCTAGAAAGGTACTCTAGTCTGGATCAGGTCCAGGGTTCGATTCCCTGCATCTCCACTTTTTGGCTACTTTGTAGCCCCGCAAAGACAATCACATAGCTTTCTTCCTTTTGTACAACCCCAAACAAGAGCCAAGTAGTCCTTTCCTTTTTTTTTCATGATTTTAAACATCAGCACCATGTCTCAACCCTTACAGAGCAACACTAGCCAGAACATACCGACGTCAACACTGTCTCATAAAACGAGACAATATCCATCACAACCACTTTGCTCGCATATTGCTTAGCTCAATGCAATGAACGCACTTTTCCCGGGCAAAATGCGACAGACGGCTTCCTTGGTCACTGTCAAAGTGCCAGATTGGCCCCACTTCACTTGCTAAGCCCTCTTGAAATCCCGTTGGACAGCGTTGGCGGGCCGACAGCGAGCCGCCAGTGGACTGGCAGGTCCATAAATGGGTTGTAGTAAGGGCTCGTCATCAGGTAGCCGCAGCACTAAGCAACGTCATCGCCACATCGCCAGACTGTGCAACTCGTAAACACAAAAGCATACTAACCAATCCGTCCCGGATAAGGCCAGGGCAAGAGATTCAGGGGAAATGCCCAGCAGAAGGTTGGAGAGGAGTCAGGCTCGCCAGTAGGCCTTTAAGAAGACACCATGTCCGTGCCTGTATGCTTTCTTTCTTGCTTTCCGTTAGGCTTTCCCTACTGATATTACGCATCTTAAGTTGGCTCAACTATAGACTCCCTTTCTCCGCCTCAAGAACCCCATTCTAGATGCACCGCACCCTTCACGAGTTGTGAGTCTCTGTGAAGCCTTGTCCGACGAACCCCTCCATTGAAACCTTTTTTGACAGTTCAACAACTTTACCTACACAGCATTCCATCTTCTCCTTCCTTAGAAGCCTCGACAAATCCACTAGAATTGTCTTTTCCATTCGAAAAATGTCTGATAATAAATACCGTCTATTGAAGCCCTTGCAGTGTGGGCTGAGGGCCGTACAGTGCACTTGCTCGGTCATCATCCTAGCCATCTATTCGTATATTCTTGCGGCACTCTCCAATCGAAAACTAAACATCAAAGCATCTGCTCGTGCAGTCGAGGGAATTTCTGGGGTGGCTGTATTTTACACCGGCGTTGCTATTGTCATGTTGCTTTGTGTGCCCATACGCACCGTAGTAGCTTTCACAGCCATGGTGTTTGACTTTATGTTTGCCGTGGCCTTTATTTATGTGGCCGCTGCAAACGGGGACGGTGCGGGCTCCTGCAGTGGAGAAGTTAATACACAGTTTGGCAAGGGAAACAGCTCAAGCGAAGTCGATAGCGAAGGAAATGGGGGGTTTGCTAATCTACCGACTTACGGTCAAGCATGTCAGCTGGAGGCTGCTGTACTCGGAGTTTCCATAATTGCCCTGTAAGTTGTTGGTTCAACTTTTTTTTTTCTAGCACTTCCTAGATTACTGACTAGCATTCCTCTGTAGATTCTTTTTTGTTTTCTCCCTTCTCATAGAACTGGCTATGGGTCGCCAACATTGGCGTCACAAGCGCGATAACATGACTTTGCCTGATCCTAATGGCCCCATGGGCCCTGGGGGCGTCCATCTTGGCCCAGACGTCAACGAGAAACCAAATTTACTTGGGCTAGGGGGCAATGCGAAGAAAAACACAGTTGGTAGCGGGTTTTTGTCTCGACTACTTGGGAAAAAAAGGGCGGCACGCACTAGCTCAGACGGTGAGAACATGCTGCCACATCATCCATCACCCGCAGACGTAGAGCACCGCCATTCTGGCGATAATTCGTCTTTACGCAACGCCAACACCAACGCTGGAGAAACGTACATCTTCAGCCAAAATGTGACTGCGCCTGGTCCAACCACACATTCAACAGACCAAACCTCAGGGTACATAGCGCCGAGCCCGTATGGAGGGGCGGCATACAGCCATACGTACACACACGCTGTTAGTCCCGTTAGCGTTGGGAATACGCAAGATACGCAATACGAACCCTACAGCGCAGAAGTGGGTAGTTCGAGAATGAATGCCCACATGTCTTCCGGAGCGTTGGACTACGATACATACAGACAAACAGATGGGCAGCCGCCAATATACCGCCCGTATGGCGATGGAATGTACGACAGAGTACAAGGCCGGGTGTAATTGTTCTGCACATTTCCCTTTTTCCCCTTCTAGCTTGCTATGTATTTATTAGATGATGAGTAATACGATAATGGTTTTTATGACGACTGGACCGAAGAATCTCTAGTTGAGCGAGTAGACCTAATGGACTTTTGAGTTGGATTGTGTGAACAGATCCGCTGTAGAGTCTATGGGGGCTAGAGAAAGAAGAATAGCAAGAAGCGAGCATACATTGTTGGCCTCACTAGGCCTCGAGAAGTATCGAATTCAAGAGTCTAGGCACCATACTAGTGCTGCCCGAAAGTGGAGAGCACCAGCTAGATTATTCTCAGTCTTACGCAGATCTGGAAGTCTTCGGCAACAACATGATCCGCAAATTCCCCCCAAGACACATGCAAGTGCATATTTACCCAGACTTGTAAGCTGAGACAGTGACGGCCAGACGGTGGCAAAAGTGGCCTGCTAAGACTAAATGAATCATCACAAGAATCCAAGAAACTGACGTCACAGCTGGCTATGAAGGGAGTCTAGATGCCGCTTAGCTAGCTGGCGTAGCCGAATCAGGCTAGACACCAGGGGCCCTTCCACTGCGGAGGTCATGAAGTCTATGTACACTCGGCGCCTTTTGCGACTCTTAGGACTCTTGCAATTTCCGCGCGTTTCGCGCACTTGTACTCCGTCTCGTGCGCCATGAGGCAAAAAAAGCTAAAAAAAAAAGGAGAGCTGAGACACGGCATAGAATGGGGTAGAACCGAGGCGCACGCAGTGGTAGATGGACTGTCTAAATATGCTTCGCAAGGGAGGCAAGTGAGGAGTGACTGACTCGGTCTGTCTCTTTTCCATCAGGGCGGCGGTGAAAGCCCTCCTAGTAATGGCCGATATTAGGAGCTACCATAGTTCTAACTTTCTTGTTTTGGTGCAGCTACGGAGCTAAGGAGCTATGAAGCTATGAAGCTATCAAGCTACCAAGACATCGAGCTACGAAGGACTTGCTTACTATCTCACTCCATCCTTCTGGCCCTCCCTTGCATCACGTTCAAATCCAGGCTGAGCACCGCTTTACGCGTATCTAGGGCAAAAGAATTAGACAGGAAAAACAACACAGAGCGTGGAAATAGAGCGTTGGGGATGTCTGACGTTAGCATGAGAAAGTGATGAGAGAACGGTCCTCTAGCGTGTCGATTCTGTATACCGCTTTTGATCTCCCCCTCGATCTAGTTAGCCTCTTGCTGCGTCCCTGTCCAGGCTTGTTCACCTTTCGTCATTCCTCCTTAGTTTTGTTGGTGTGATGATGATAGCGATGATGGCTTAGCAAAGAGGGAAGCAACTTAAGGCCCAACATTCCGGAAGAGGAAGAGCTTAAGCGAGCCCGTGATCACGGGCTGCTTCTTAGCCGAGCTTCCCCTCCCTAGCTTCTTGTTGCGGAGGCAAATGAACGTCTAGAAGCGGCTGCCTAGAAGAAGCAGCCAATCATTGAGGGCCAACAGGGCTAGAAATGCCAGCCATGGCACAAGCAGGCTACATACGGCAGTATTAGTGGCACTTGTTTCGCCAGCGATGGGAATACCCAACGGTGCTCCATCTCACCAGCCATCATAGGTGTTCTTTGAGGTACTTGGATGTGTATAAATATGAGTCAAGTCCTCCTCAATCTCTCAAGTCTAGCCTTCTTCTTTCGACATTGTCTAAGCACACATCTAATCCACACCTCTACACTACTACACTACTACACTTTTCATCATTATTAAACCACCCACCATTACTTTTACACTTTAATTTTTATTACCACAACCCTTACAATCACCATGGACAGCATCAAGAACGCCGCCAACTACGTTGCCGAGAGCGTTCAGGGCGCTACTGCCGGCACCTCCAAGGAGGTCAACAAGCAGGTTGCCAAGGACAGCAACAACGGCCTTGGCACTAGGTACGTCAACCATTCATATCCGATACGCTCTGCTTTTGCGAAATTACTAACACCCACTCTAGAGCCCAGGCTGCCAAGGACGCCATTAGCGACAAGCTGGATGAATCTGGCCACAACGCGAAGGCTCAGGGCTACAAGCACAACCCCTAAGTACTGATTTCGGACCGGGATTGACTTAGTGCATGAAGGCGCAATGGTTGATGCTATGGAGATCCGATGCCAGTTCGCGGCCCTCAATGTGAGCTCGCAGCTGCCACTCATCGGTTGTTTTAGCACTCAGAAGGAATACCTTATTACTACAGTCACCATTTCTTTAGCTTAATCTATTAAATAACCCCTAAAGCCTCCTAACTATCACATTGTGCACCATGAAAGAATCAAAACTGTGCAGCGTCCATTTGTGTCTCGGTGATGTTCAGCAGGTGTCAAAAGCAGGTGTCAAAAGCAGGTGTCACAATTTGCATTGCCAAGTCCCAATCTCTGCCAAAAGTGGAGAAGTGCCCACACACCAGTTGTCAAAAAAAAGTAAAAGCGGGGCCACAAAGCCCAGGCGGCCCCACTTAGACCTAACAAAAGCAGACAAAGACGCTATTGAGCATCACGGATAACCGGCTTCATTCCTTACCCTCCTTCACCAGTCCCACTCAGCGCGGTTCCGCCTCAGATTGAATCCTAGAGATTTAGGCCACTAACCTTCATACTAGCCTAGGCCGCGCCGCCATCAACACGTTATTTTTATTCTCAATCATGGCACTCCCTCCCGATCTTTTCGATGCCACCACTATATACTCACTGGCCAGCACTCTCGCAATCGTTTTCGTAGGCATAGGTCTGGGTAAAGCTCTGCTTCCAGCTACTGCTTCGGGTACCACACGCTCCCTCTTTGTCTGGCACGCAGTTGATGCCTTGATTCATTTGATTCTTGAAGGCAGCTTCCTCTACCAGGCCTTCTTCTCATGGATGCCTGAAGCGGAGTTCCTAGCCCAGCGTGGCGTGGAGTCACTAGATCAGCTGGGCGGCAACGATGTTACAGGGAGAAACTGGATCTACGCCCCAATGCCAGAAAACTACCTAGGCACCACGGGCCGCATATATGGTGCCCAGGCAGGCGGCAACAATCCATTTGCTCTGCTGTGGATGGTGTATTCCAGGGCCGATCGCCGCTGGGCTGGCGCCGACCTCGGTGTGGTCAGTTTGGAGCTGTTGACGGTGGGGTTTGATACGTTGATGGGGATTCTAGTTTGTGTAGCACTTATGCGTGGCGACCACAAAGCCAACGTGTGGATGGTTATTCTAGCTACGGCCGAGCTCTACGGCGGTAAGTTTTCTTTCCAACTTCCAATTCCTCTTCTAGAAACCGGCCTGCGCTAACATCTAACACCATCTTCCAGGCTGGATGACCTTCTGCCCCGAGTGGCTTACCGGCTCCCTCAACCTAGACACGAGCAACTTCATGTACTTCTGGGTGTATCTAGTGCTCTTCAACTCAATCTGGGTTTGGATTCCGCTATACATCCTTTACCACTCCATTGGAAACATTAGCGCGGCATTCAAGGCACTGGATGCAAAGAAGGCTCAGTAGAGTAGGAACCTGGCACCATGCCAATTCATCCATTGGCTTCAAAACACACTCGACACTGTCCTACTGAGAACATGGGCAGCGTTCCTTTCTGCTGTCTTTTGAAGCCTTGGCAAACAGCTCTGAAACATGGATGCATAATGAATGGCCGCTGGCAAACCAATGGGACAGCCCCGAACAGGACAGCACGCCCTGCCTCCAAAGCCGCTCCATCCAACTTTGGTCGGTTTTTTGCAGAGAACGTGATCTTATTGGAAAAAGTGATACTTGTTCCGCGTCAGCCAGGAAGCCAAAAAAGTCAACCAAAGTTGTGGGAAATACAAAACAGAAACATTTCGAAGAATGGTAGTACTCGAGATGAGGTTAAATCACAAGTGATACAAGTTTGCCTAGCAAATGTACAGGAACGCAGGGGTCGTAACCCTAACCCACGCCAGTCTCTATCAGCATTCCGGCAAGCTGCATGTTATGTGGAATAGCAGCGTCTCGAGCCAGTCAATGGTAGTGTCTTCTTTTAGGGGCATTGCTATTGCTACGACGAGTAGTAAAAGAGGGCGCTCTTCTTAAGCTCGTGCGGGAGAAACGAAACGCGGACTGGGGCAATAGAGTTGTCGCTAACTTTACATGGGTCAAGGGGCGACCTGTGAGGGCGACATGTACATTTGTGGACATACAAAATGCAGTGGGGCAGGAAGTATCTTTTTTCCTGTTTCTGCTTATCAACCAGGTATCCACCCATTAGTTTGATCTCCATGCTAGAGGTAGCATATGCTAGAGCACTTTCTAGTTAGTGAAACTTCGCGAGTGTAGTGAGTTATGCTACAAGCAACTCGGAAGAAGAGCAATAAGGCAGGAACCTGCGATATCCAGAGCTGAGCGAGAGACAGGGCAATGGGTGCCATGTGACAAGCCAGAAGCTCTAGCCTTAGCTCTCATCGTAGCAGCAGGCGAGCCTAGAGTAGCACAGAATAGCACTCCTTGCGCAGGCTACAGTCTCGAGCTTCGCTAGCTGTTTTCTGGAGCCACGAGCGCCAGGCCGAAGGGTGGGCGTTATCTAGAAACTTCACGGCGGAATTCTATGCATGGCGGCAGCATGATATAGTCCAGTGCCTAGAGGCATGTGTAGCTGCATTGACGAACGCCTGTGTCATTTACCCAATGGACGAGTTCCAGACGAAGGAAGCACAGAGCGAAGTGGCACAATGCGCGACACAACGTGTTCTAGGTACGGATGATTCCGAGTTAGCACAAGCTATCAGGAAGTATTGGTGTCGTACTGTGCATGAACTACTGGGCACCGTGCCCGTCAAGCTGTACTGCACTTACACGCACGGGATTGGGAATGCAGGCCCCTACCCTTTAGATCCTAGTCCTTTGGCTCTCTAGGTCCCTCGTTCTCCTCCTGCTGGTGATGGAGGTGCCTCCCGGTCTGCAGCAGATCTTTGTATCAGGTCTTCCCGTTTCTTCCATTTCGATTTCTGCATGCTGCATAGTCGTTCATATCATATGGCCTTCCCCTTCCTCCTTGTTCGTCTGTTTCTTTCAGGTCCCTTCTTTCTTTTCTTTCCTTCTCTTCCTCCCATCTCGCATTCATCAAGCAATCTCCTTGTCAAGCCCTCCCCACAGCTTCGCTTCTCTTGAGGGTTTTGGTCCAGGAGATATATTCGACATCACGACGACTTGCCTCCCCTCCTTCGATTAGCTGCTTCTTTGTGGCTTCTCTCTTCTTTTCTTTTGGTTTTTTCTTTCTTTTTTTCTCTACGGCTTACCATATATTTGTATTCCATGTTTGCATTCTAGCCAACTCGTTGTTTGTCTTTTCTGTCACGACCTTATACCACTCTTCTTTCTTTAAACACCCCCATATTTCAGCACTTGATTTCATTCACTCATGCACGAGCCGGAACTCGATAATTAATACCACCCCTTCCTTCTACTTGTCCTCGTTTTTCTCTCTATACTTCACTTCATCGCTCTCCCTCCCTCGCCTCCCCTCTTCCCCTTTCCTCAAAATTCCGCCATGTCCGTCTATACAAATTCTCCATACTCAGCTTGGGCGAGAGCCGTGTCTGAAGTTCAGGCCGAGGCCGATGTTAACGCAGAATCCGGCCTTGTCTTCAGCGTCAACTCGACACACAGCGTGGTTTTCTTCAATGAGTTCATAATCTCTGGCGCCAAGTCTGTGCGCTCTGCCACTATGATACTGGCTAGCTTCAACATCCTCACTGCCTTTATCACAGTGGTTGGAATACTTCTTACATCTTGGGTGCGCTCAAGAAGGCGGGCAGCTGGGATCGCCGTACCGTACGTTGGTAGTTCATTTGTGTGTTTACCTGAGCTCTTCCCTCTTGTGCTATCTGTGGGAATTACCATACAGGCCACTATTTTCGTCATTTCACAGTCCCTCGGATTGAAGTCTCCAACTGTTCTCGGCTGTACTGTGACATCACAGGTGATGTTTCCTGGTGAGTGTCAACGGACCCTAGTTTTCTTGCTATTCTGGCAAGCCCAACACTAACCTTTCACAGCCGTCTTCATTGTCCCTTACATTCAAATGGTATTCGCGATAAACGAGGCCTACATGGCCTTAAGACCCTCCCCTTTTTCTAAACGCGGGACATGGAACTTCATAATCTGCATCATGGCAGTTTTTCTTCTACTGCTCATCAAGTACATTGTGGCGCTTGTCATTAGACCACCGAACTTTTGCTTTGCCTTTCTCTATTGGTTCGTTCTTCGATGGGGGCTGGCCTGCTTTATCATATCCGTTGTAGTTCTGCTGTCCCTAGTTATCAGTACTGTTGTTGTTTTCTACAAGCTGAGATTGACCACCAACGCCGATCCTGAAGAACAGGCCACGGCAGCTACCATGGTGTACTACATGGTCATTGGCATTCTGACAAACGTAAGATAGCCGCGCCGTCATTTGTTTTATTTTAGTTATGCTAACGCGTGGGCGTTTAGTTTCTCTTCGTTCCGTTCTTCTATTCCATTGGAGTTCAGGGGAGCCGCTCTTCAAACGACACAGCTGTACAGCTCTCGCTAGTCTCGTCCATCGTTTCAAATATCTCAGGCATCTTGACAGGTGGTCTTCAGTTGTATCTGAGATCCAAGCTCACGACTACGATGACCGCATCTAACGGAGCAGACGGAGGTGGCTTCAATAAGAACAAGGACAAATCCCAGAAGGACACCCTCCAAAGCGATTCCAAAGATGAGTGGGACTACGTAATGGAAAAACCTGTTGCCTTGAAGAAGAAAGGCCCGCCGCGCCGCCCTGTCGACTCCCTAAAGTTCAATAAGCTTCCATCGGTATCTAGCCACTGGAAAACCGATAGCATGCCCCAAAAGCCCGATCCGGTCAAGATGCTGCCGCCTATCCCCAACGATGTCCCAGGCATCTTGAAGCGGTCTTCTACCAAGTCTTCAAAGCCACAAAGCCGCTACTCCAACAAGACTCGCGGCACCTCGGTAGCGGCCGCTGAGACTACAGATCTTTTACCATCAACAACCTACGACCCTCGGCTCGAAAAGACTTCCATGCCCTTAGCGGCAACCGACGCGAGGAAATCACTGCCAAAGATTAGTGAGCCCTCTCATGGCAAGGAGGTTTCGGTCGCCCGCAATCTGCAAGCGGCCATGATGCCACTCGCGAGCAATGCCGTAGGGAGCAATGCCTCCTTACTTGTCCCGCCCGCAGCGTATGGCAATACGAGTGGAAAATCAGCCGAAAAGCGCCGACACGGTCGCAACTCGTCGTTAGGCTCTCTCAATACAACAGCTACCGTCCAAATTGGACTTCGTCTTTCAAATGTCGACGGCATGAGGCTCAACTCAGAGTACTTCCATGATTCAAACGAAGTTTATTCTATCAACTACGACATCCTATCGCCAGGCATGCGCGCGAATATGCTATCGCCTCGGCCCACCAAACCTGCTGGCCAGCAGGCCAAACCCTCTGGTGCGCTCATAAATCCATTCTCTCCGGGCCTTGTCAGCCCCCAGCAAAGCCCTCAGAGAGACGAATACTCCAGCAGGTATCCAAGCACCATCAGCAACATGATGGGCTTCAGTTTCATGGACATTAATAGTCCTGGTACCGGCACATCGATCGAAACACGGCTACAGTCACCTGTCTCCCCCATTGCGCCATTGAACTTAGCTATGCTCAACTCAATGGTCTACGATCCTTATAATGCAGGAAAGGCTGCCTCGCGTGATCGGGAACGTGATAGCCAAGGTGTGTCGCCAATCAGCCCATTAGAGTCATCCATTCAAATCGGGCTACTAGCTTCGCCCAGGACAGCAGCACAGGCACAAAAGGACTGGAATTAGAATTCGTTGGATGTAAAAAGGGGTAAATCAGGACCCCATGCACATAATGTTTGGGTCTTATATTGAATTCATAATTGGTTGCCTATTGCCCACTTGCCTACAATTTGTAAACGAGAGACTGCATTGTACTATTCGCCTATAATAAGCATCTAGTTCCCACTCTGCTTGGCAAATTCATACGAGCCACTACACGCCATTCAGTAGAACGGCCTGTTTCCTTTTACTGGCCCTTCTTTTGGGCCCTTTCAGCTACAGAAGCACGTCTGGCGACCCACGTCTCCCATCCTGCGGCGGCAGGATCCTCTTCCAGCAACAAATCTCTCACACGCAGCCACTGGATCAGAGGCAGCTCAAGCACCCAGGCCAAGAGTCCCATGTGTCGAGCCATGGACGTAATAAAGAACCAACCCAAGGCACAGGTGACCCCAGTAATGGTGCCAGCCAAAACTTGACTTGTTGTGTGGTAGCCTAGGTAAATGCGGCTACTAGCCACAGCCGCCGCAAGACTAAACGCACCCACTGTGGCTAAAAGGCGCTCGGAAATAGGGATCAAGCGGTTTGGGACATGGCTTTTTGCTGCTACGCGATCTACTGTCTTCTGCGCATTGGCTCCCTGGGACCCCTCCGTCGCGCGGCCGGCGGTGCCTGGGGCACGATGCTGCACCAGCATGAATAGAGCAATGGTGACGCTCCAAAAGGCTACAAACTGCGCGTGCGATGAGGGCATGCCATAGCCTTTGCCAAAGTGCTGATTTGGGCGTTCCTCCTTGATGATGCGCTTGAGCACAAAATTGGCAGCTTCACAGGCCAGCTGGCCTATCAACATGAGAGCAACCTCGGCCTCACGAGTAGAAATCACCAGGGTTCCATAAGCAACAAGGATGGCATGTGGCACAAGAGCAAGAAAGGCGCATAGATGAGAGATGGGGTCATTTGGGTCCTTGGACAATTCGAGTTAGTCTCCGGGAACAAGGAAAATGCTTGAGGCGAATCAGTTCTTACATAATAAACGTGAGTGAGTGAGAATGAAGCCAGGGGCTTGAGAATATCCTCCACAGGTGCCATAGCTAGAGAAGAGGTGATTCAATACGTGATTGAAGCGCTTGATAGCAGCTACAAGCAAATGCGAACCATCAATTCGCGATTAAAACAACCCAAGGTCGGACAGGGAGAAACTAAATCCTAGCTTCCGTTCAGGAGGCCTAATGCAATAGATGTGACAAGAGAGTGAAAGATCTTAAATATTATCGTGATGAACATCCAAAGGAAAGAAAAACGATGCAAGAACAAAAGACGTCTTCCAGACACAAAAAAAGAAAATTTTCAGAGAAAGAAATACAAAAACAATATTTTTTACAAATATTCAATATATGCTGTTGTTCAGTTGGCGGAGGTAGCTGCCCTCTGAGAAGTAGAGCAAGTTGCCTATTTGGCGCATAGAAGACAGCTTGTGGTGTAGCCACAAAACGCCACATCAGCGGCCCCGGTGCGCCACAGCGGGATAGATAGCCTCAGTGCAACCTTGCTTGTGCAACATTGAGTGCCTGCAAGCAACAACAAGCAGGTATTGCACTCATTGTAGCTCTAATCACATTACATCTATTGCCGAACGATTTCAAGATAATGCATCAAAGCTGCATAGAAAGTCACGCTCACATCACACAACACCATGTCATACTCTAGTTACAATGTCAATTTAGTTCAATAAGAAAACAGCTCAGGCAGTACAAGCAGCAGGTTAATGTGGAAACATGTGTCAGACAAAAAACAGGACACAGAAACGGGCATATAAAAGACAAGAAGGAAAGAGATCAAAAAAGGCGCAAGACTGCCTCTACGAAATGATGTTTCGGCCCACCACCAAACTTACACTCGTCGGTCGCAGTAGCGCGGAGTCTCTGGAACTGGCGGGGCCGAGGCCCAAGAGGACATAGTCTGGTAGGTTGTGTAAGCCATAGCGATGATACCAAAGCCGCAAAGCACGACATCCGAAGCTTTCCAAAGTCTGCTGCGAGCAACAGCCTTGTAATGCAGCATGGGCTGAAAGTATGCGGGTTAGTCCAAGTACCAAATGAAATGAAGGCGGGAATCCAAAATGCACTTACAGGGTAGATGTAAACCAGTGGAATGCAGGCAAAGTTCCCAACTAGAGCCACAAACTTGTCTAGATTGTCAGCTCCACAGTAGGCAATCAATGCACACAGAGCAACCAAGAAGAAACGGAACACATTCTTTTGCCACTTAATATACGGGTTGTATTTGCCCGATTTGGTGAACAGGGCGTTTTCTGTAATACGAATGGCCGGGAATATTTGCAGCGGCGTCGACAGCAGAATGGCCGCCGAGTACAGCAGCTGCACAGTGTTGACCATGCGGCTTTCCTGGGGGAGATTCAGGAGAACAACAGTCTCGGTCTTAGAGCCGTACGCAGCGTACGAAAAAGCACCCATGGTAGTAAAGAGCACGGTGATTATGACCATGACGACAAACATGACCTTGGGGAACTTGCTTGGCTGCTTCATTGACTCCTGGATAGGAATAATGAGCCCGATGCCCTCAAAGGTGAAAATGGCTGTTCCGATGAACAACGTCCAATCCTTCTCGTTGAATTGAACAATATCAGCAAGACCTTTGGTGCTCAATGTAAGAATATCGTAGTAGAAGAGGTAAGCAAGACCGACCAGGATAAACGCATCGGCAATAAGAGCAGTAAATCCCAACTTCCCAATGTCCCGAAGGAGAGAAAATGGCAGGAAAATAACCATTTGCATGATAATCAGCCACGAGATGCCAATGTGAGTTTTGCAGTCGGTTACCGCTAATATAAATGCCTGCAAATTTTCGGACGTGAAAACAATGTATGCAGCGACGAAACCAATCTGCGACAGCACAACTGAAGCTAGGATAATGTTGCGCATCCATTTGCCGTAGAGAATTCCGCCAATATCGCCAAAGGAGCCGACGATTTTGAGACGAGTGGTAACCAGCAGGACAAAACAGTAATAGCTGAGCGCCGCCACGAGCAGGAGAACCACATTGCTGAATAGCATGCCGCCGTTGAGATAGGCACGGGGTAAGAACAAAACACCAGTGCCTACAAAGGACTTGAGCAGAAGCAGCGCTGCCCCCGTAGTACTGTTGTTCCCGCTTCCACCACGTGACTTTCTCCGGCGCTTGCGCCTAGACGGCGTCAAGAGTGCACTGTCTTCCATCCGCTCTTCATCTTCGCTCTCGCTACCGTCGTACGATCCGTCAAACGCATCGTCTTCAGCACCGCTGGAAAAGTACTCGCCAGGCCTGAGTGCCTCGTCGTCTTCTTCAAGCTCTTCGCCAGCAAAGTGGCCATAAATGGTCAAAAACTCCAGGAAGCTGGACGTCAAAAGCATGGGCTGGTTGGGTGGCAAGCCATCACCAGCCTCGCCGCCATCTGCGGAGTCAGCGGCGGTCGAAGGCCCACCAGCACGACGCACGAAATTGCGGCGGAAGCCACCTGGAACCTTGATGGTGTTGATGTCGAGCTCGGCTGCGACGGGGTCGGGGCGTAGGGCATTGAAGCTTTTACTGCGCTGCATTCTCTGCTTCGCCTCAGCCTCTTCAGCCCATTTGTAAATTGGCCTAGTGACGTCACCACCCTGAAGACGCAGACTGGAAAATTCTTGCTCATCCTCAACGGCACTCTTGCCCTTTCCACCATCACGTGACGAAGTTTCTGAGGCAGCATCAGTGGGCTGGACCAAATGGCGACGGACGATTTCGGGGTTTTCGTAAACACCAGTGCCTGACAGGCCGCGGGGTCGCGAATCAAAAGACCCGTAGTTGGACATTTGTCCCTGCACAAACGGCGAGTTAGACTGCAAGGGCGGTGTAGCCGAGCGTATAGGAGGAGTACCAAATCGCGGGGGGGAAGCGCCCACAGGGCCCGAAAGAGCGGCGGCTAGGGCTGATATGCCAGGGCCTGCGGAGCTAGGACCACCGGTGGAGCCAACAAGGGGTGTCGCGGAGCCAGAACGCTGGACCTCATTTGCAAGGCCGGATTGGCGAGGCGGTGTTCCGGGAGCGGCAAACGGGATGGGTGAAGCTAGACGCGCAGTAGCATCGGCTCTGGGGACGGATGAGGATAGAAGAGCAGCATTTTCGAGGCGATTTTGATCAGGCAAAGCAGTAGCTGAGGGGGAAGTCCCCAGGCGACTGCTCGGCGACGTCATGGTAGCAAAGACACGATCTAAATGACAGTATTGCTGCTGTTAATGTCTAGACAAGGGCAAGCTTTGCGGGATATTGCGACGCACAATAGGATGAAGGAAGGCAAGAGAAGAAAACTATAAAAATGACGATATTGGCGAGGACTGCAGGTTTGATGGCAAACAGACGGCGAATTGATTTTGCTTGGATAACGATAGGGACAAAAAGGAGGGAGTAGGGAAGAAAAAAGAGGGCTGGAAATAAACGGCAAAAAGAGCGCTACAGCCGCACCAAAATCAACTCAAACGTCAACTAGGGAAGAAAAGATAGACTATGTGTCACAGTACGCCCGGCCATGTAAACAAAGCCAAAAGGACACAAAGCAGCAGAAAAGGAGGTAGGCACTAGGTGAATGAAAAAAAGGATGATTGGCTAGACCGGGATGGTGAATGAAAAGTCCGAAGGGTATTTCGATATGTTGTTGACGATGGTGATGTGCTGATGATGAATGGCTGCTGTGTGATGCTATGATGGCAGAATCAAAGAGAAAAGAGTGCGGCCCACAAATCCTGTTTACAGGCTACTCCGCCTCGGATAGCAGGATTACAGTGGACACTTTCAGTGGACACTTTCAGTGGGCGAATAGGGCGGTCAGAGAGCCAGGGAAGGAAGCAAAGCGTCCACAGCAGCCTTCCTTTTTTATCCACACAGCCGCCCCCAAAGCCAGGCCCAACCAATCATGTGGCAGGTGGTATCAATCACTAACACCACAAATGCAGCACGGCTTCACTGGGGCGTTTTGTCCCTGTCCTCTTTTCTTATCCCACACACATCCATCTGGCTGGGATGCTACACATCATCGTACACCGTAGGCACATTGCATGCCAAACGCAGTGCTTATCTTGCTCGTGCCCAAAAAAAAAAAAAAAAAAAAAAAAAAAAAAAA